>JAODAL010028057.1:0-53949 GCA_025379985.1 Phyllomedusa bahiana | reverse complement strand
TTATGGCATACATTGGAGAATTCTCAACTTTTTTTTCCACTTTGGAATCCCCCAAAAACCCGCTAACATGTAATGTTAAGTTGGAAGTTATAGCACGCTATAGTCCTGCATTCGGTTTTTGTGAAAAAAGGCTAATTTTTTGTTTGTATCCAATTGAGCAAAAACAATTTTTCTTTTTCCTGCATATAAAACATTAAATTATTACAGTGCAGAAATGCAAGACCGTCTGGTGGATACCTGCATAGTCAGATTGTACAATGTATAATATCAAAGGTTTTTTTTGGCATTTTTATGACTAAAAACCACATGTATGCGGGTTGTTGATGTACCCTTTTGCTGGTGCCAATTGACGATTAGAAAAGCAAAACCCACAAGGGGCTTCGTTTTGCTCTAATCTATGTATTCTATGTCTCTTAATACAACCCTAATAAGAATCTCTACACAGAAAATCTAGCAGAAAGTTTTTGTCTCCTTAGTGAGGAATGCTGGTTTGCTATATTTTTTTCCTTCACGTATTGTTATTTTTGGGTTTGCGACAAGTGGCTGACAAAAAGCTGTTATAAATTCTGGAACTTCTCTATGTCTGTGCCTCGATGTTCTTCTTTTTTTACTTTACAGTTTGGACCTGAAATTTTGCCATAAAAGGTAAGCCCCAAAATAATTTTACGAAAGATTCCCCCATCATGGACAGTCTGTACATTTTGTAACAGATCAGTGACTTAAAGGGGTTGTCTCCCTACAAAGATTAGTTCAGAATAGGGAAAGTAAAGAAGTTTTTTCCCAAATAAATTGCTTGTTTTTTTTTTCTTTGTTGAGGATATAAAAGTGGCTTCGAGTGCATTTCGGGTTTTTTCTGGGTTTTTACCGTCCTGCTCTGTCCTGCTCCCCCTGTTTCTATTTTTTTCTGTCCGGGATGTGTCACACACATGTAAATTTGCAGATCTGGTAGCTTGAGAGCTTGAGTGTTATTTAATCTAACAAACAAAGGAGACTAATTATCTTTGTTTACTTTAGCTCTAAAGCTTCTCTGACTTTTAGTAAAATCCCTTCTCATGTCAGATTAAAAGCAGACCTGGTATGGATAAAACTGCAATCACTCCCGTGAACCACGCACAGCCAAACCCAGGAAATACGGGACCCCGATAAAGCTGCTTTTGGGTCTTGCAGGGGCGTTTGGGTCAAAAACCCCGGGGCCGGCCCCTCTGGTTACTTTTTGTAAATTTGGGGTGGAGTTCCCGTATTTTCATACCATAAGTGGCGCTTCATGTATTTTTTACAGAAAAAAAAGTCTTTTGCATTTTTTTCTGCAAATTTCATTACATCTGTCCCTTTTTCTAGCACACATTGTAAAAGAAGTCGGCACTGACAAAATTCCCTTTTCAAAACCACTAATTTTGTATAAAAGTGTAAATCTAATAATTGCTAACAGATTACCCCATCATTGGTGATATAACCAAAACTTTTCCCCGTCATACTGTTACTATAACAATACCATAAATACCAAGCCATCATTCCTAATGTTTAAAGGGGGGTTTTCGCTACAAAGAATAGTTTCAAATTTGTAGGAAAAAAAAAAAAGACATTTTCCAAATATATGCTTTGTTCCTCTTTTCCCCAAAGGGAGATACAAGTGTTTTTATGCCCCCGGGCTTTTTCAGTTCCTCAGAAAACTGCCCTTTAAACAAATCTCCCCTGGTTTGTTAAATGGAAAAAGTGGTGATGTCACAAAGGTCATGGCAGTGTCCTGTGCTGTGCAGTAAAAAGCAAATAAACGAATTAAAAGGGGGGGCTTTTTTTTTGGGGGATCAAATAAAAAGCCCTGTTTGTATTTTTGAGAACTAATTGTTTTTTTTTGATCTAAAAAGGAGAAATGAGCTGTACAACAAATTGCAAATTTTGAGTCAGTCTGAACCAGGAAGTGGAAAGGTATTTCATTTGATCCCGCCCCCCGAAGAGACAACCCCCCCCTAAAGCCGTATAACAGCCTTCAACCTGTTTTCAATGCACGGGCCCCGTAAATTTTTGTCTATATTATCATGCCCCCTCAGGAACCCCGTATACATGCCCCCAGGAAACTGTTACATGCCCCCCAGGAAAGCTGTAAAAAGCCCCTAAAGCTGTATACACTGCCCCCAGGAAGCTGTACACTGCCCCCCCCGGAAGCTGTTTTACACCCCTCTCAAGCTGTTTTTACACCCCCCTCAGGAAGCTGTATACACGCCCCCGGAGCTGTATATACACCCCCTAGGTAGCGTATACACCCCCCAGGGCTGTATATAACCCCCCCAGGGTTATAAAACCGCCCACGGTAGTTTTATATACAGCCCTTGGGGAGCTGTATAACGCCTCTCAGGTTGTATATCACCCCCTCAGGAAACTGTATATCCCTCTAGGAAACTGTAACATGCCCCGGGGGCTGTTACACTGCCCCTTAGGAAACTTTTTCACTCCCTAGGGGTATTCACGCCCTCAGGAGTGTTTACACTCCCCAGGAAACTGTTTTAAAAACTGCCCTCAGGGTGTATTATTCATTATACTGACAGTCAGGGTCAGTAACCTGCGCCCATGATTGGCTGAACATAAACTGTAGACTGTGCTAGTGGGTCGGGTACCCCAGATGACTTTTTCCTGCAATTTTTTAATTTTTATTGCCCCCACCCCCAGACATGTCAAGAGAACTTCTCTCCCGCCGTCACAGTTAATAAAACCCTTGGAGTGCCGGGGCTTGCCGGGGTGGGGGCACTCAGCGCAGGAGGGGGAGCCCACGTTGGGCTCACGCAGCCTGGCTCCCCCTCCCTTTCCCTTTTTCAGGAAGCTGCCCGGGAGTTCAGAAAATAGCTCGGTCTGGGCCCTCAAGCACTGCGGGAGCCCCCGGGGGCAAGAAAAATAAAATGTGTCCCCACCCCCACTGCTATTTTTTCATAGGAAAAACAAGCAGCGCCGGACTCATAGTGAATGAGGGGGCCCGGGGGAAGGAAAAAGATTCGGGGCAGCAGGCAATATATCCGGGGCATGAGCCCCGAGTTATACTGCCTAGCGACGCCCCTGGGTCATTGAAACATCTTGGGGGGGGAGAAAACCCTTTTTAAACTATCCCCAACCTTGTAGTAAGGCGATGGGTTGCGTTAATTATTTTTGGCCCACGTAACGGGAACAAGATGTACCACAACAAGCAGTTTGACGTTAATGCTGGACACTTTTGTGTTAAATAAAAAAAGTAATACTACTCATCTTGGATCCGTTGTACCATTCATTTTCCTATGACTTTTGTATAAAAAGACAGAAGAAATGGGCCACCATCATTTTTTTTTACGTGACCAACCACTATCCATTCTATATGATTTCTAATTTTTATCAACATAAAACGGTCACCCAGTTAGACCGTTATTTTCACATATTTCATAACTATGCCCTTCTGAACCCTTTCATTGCAAAGAACATACAGTATGTACTAAGTCCTGCCTTTAAACATGTGCTACAATATTAAGACTAGAGATAATTATATTGGTATCATACATCCAAACACTTAGCTTTCAAATAATAGTAGGCTAAATAGTCCCAGTGCAGAATTCAACCAAGATTGGGGAGCAGCAGTTTTACTTCTTGGTTAAATGTCACTGTGAGAGAAGGTTTGAAAGAGGGTGCAAGTGACATGAGGAGGAAAGATTGAAAACCTCTTCCTGTTATCTTCACATGTACAGCCTCCAGAGACCCCAGAAGAGTACTGAAACTTTTTTCTTCATGTTATCACCCCTCTTGACAATCAGAAAACTTGTTTGCTCTTTGACTGTCACCAGGGGCGTAACTACCGGGGTAACAGACATAGCAGCTGCTACGGGGCCGGACTCTTAGGGGGCCCGGAGCAGCTGCTAACACGTCTGCTCCCCCGGCAATATCGATCCTGCAACCGCGCCCACCAGCAGGGTCAGGAAGAGAGCACTCCCTGGGGGCCCGGCCGGCAACAAACAGAAACTTCCTGCCGGGCCGCCAGGATCATAAGATAGATTGCTATAAGCACGATCCCGGAGCTGCTCCCTCAGCAGCAGCCCCTCCTCCCCTCACACGGTCTCCAGCTGCTGCATGGTCGGGACGGGGGAGGAGGGAGAAACTTCCTGCCGGGTCCCTTGGATCATATTGCTAGAAGCACGATCCTCACAGCTCCCTCAGCAGCAGCCCCTCCTTCCTCTTCTCCATGCTCACGTTGCCTCCAGCTGCTGCACGGTCGGGACGGGTTGGGGTTGTGTGCTCTGCTCTGCTTTGCTCATGAATGGAAGCTCCCCTTCTTCCCCACCGAGTCTTCCATGACCTCTGGACTGCCTGAGGGCTGCACTGGAAACAGGTAAGTATGTGATTTTATGTATAGATGTGAGTATGTGTATGAACATATGTCTGTATGTATATATGTGTATCTTGGTGTGTGTGGTGTGTGTGTGTGTGTGTATAAATGCGTATCTTGTGTCTGTTGTGTGTGTGTGTTTTAAATGCGTATACTGGTGTCTGGTTGTGTGTGTGTGTGTAGTATAAATGAGTATCTTTTGGGGTTTTGGGGTGTGTGTGTATAAATGCGTAAATTGGTGTCTCTGGTGTGTGTGTGTAAATGAGTATCTTGGTGTCTCTGGTGTGTGTGTATAAATGAGTATCTTGGTGTGTGTGTGTATAAATGAGTATCTTGGTGTGTGTGTATAAATGAGTATCTTGGTGTGTGTGTATAAATGCGTATCTTGGTGTGTGTGTATAAATGCGTATCTTGGGGTCTGTGGTGTGTGTGTGTGTGTGTGTGTGTATAAATGCGTATCTTGGGGTCTGTGGTGTGTGTGTGTGTGTATAAATGCGTATCTTGGGGTCTGTGGTGTGTGTATAAATGCGTATCTTGGGGTCTGTGGTGTGTGTGTGTATAAATGCGTATCTTGGGGTCTGTGGTTTGTGTGTGTATAAATGCGTATCTTGGGGTCTGGGTGTGTGTGTGTGTGTGTGTGTGTGTGTGTATAAATGCGTTTGTGTGTCTGTGTGTGTTGTGTTATAAATGGTATCTTTGGTGTCTGTGTGTGTGTGTGTATAAATGAGTATCTTGGTGTATGTGGTGTGTGTGTGTTTAATATCTACATAACTGACGAGTATTCAGTGCAGGGTGAAGAAGTTTCCACAATAAAAACTTGAAGTAAAATCTATTGCGTAAACAAAGAATCGCAGTCCACTAATATCAACGTGTGAGTGACATGTGCGGGATGTGTCTGGCGTATGACTGGCATGTGTGGGATGTGTCTGGTGTATGACTGATGTGTGAGTAGCGTGTGCGGGATGTGTCTGCCGTGTGCGGCATTTGTCTGGCGTACACTATTTTTTCCGTTATTCTTGACAGAACATGTGATAAGTTATTTTTTTTTTTATGGACTGATGGGGGAGGGGGGGCATTAAAAAGTTTGCTATGGGGCCCTTCCATTTCTAGTTACGCCCCTGACTGTCACATATGTTGGGTTTTGATTTATCCACTAAAGAGTGAGACATTAAGTCGTTACAGACTAATTACCTTCTTCACTTAAGTACATTTGTTACCTCCATAACTTCGGTGTTTCTGTGCATCCAGATCTATAAAATATTTGTTCTATTTAGTTGTGTCAAGTTTGTTAAAGGGTTCTTTCAGTTTAATTGATTAGCCTTAAGCATGTAGGTAAAGGTGCTGTAGATTTCATGCTTCAAGATGTCAAGCCGCATAAAAAAATAGTTTTACTATTTACCAAATACATTGCTGTTTTGATTTTGCTTCTCTTAAGAATAGCAAATCTTATTTCCTGCTTTTGCACACAAGCTTTGCTACTTACCTGCCATCTCTCTCTGCTATTGCAGCAGTGGTCACTTCCTGTTGTGTTTCTTATCTTAAAAATGGGAATCTGTTTACATTGCTTACTGACAAGCTTTAACACTTTGGAGCTTTGTAGCCTTGTGCACTACAGTTTAAAAAGTTCCAACAGTCATGTTACTTTAACAGACTCAGAGATGATGTGCCAATCACTGCTGTAGAACCACCCTCAGCCTAACCAGTAGATTTGAGTCTGAAGCTGAATGTGGCTCTGGAAAACATTGTGAGACAACATATATGTGCATGTAACCATTGACATAAGTAGCATGTATGAACTTGTGTTGTACATTTAAAACTCTGCTTGGGTAAGAATTTTGGACAAAATACAGACGTGTATGCATTTTATACAAAACATTTTGTTTTTCTGCTAAATTGCATGAACGCACTCATGACAGTAAAGTTGGTTTGGCATTTTCACAGCCTGCCAGGATTCTGCTTTGGAATATAAGTAAATTATAAAATAACAGAATTTTTTGTGTTTAATTATCTGACCCCTTTTTCTAATGGGAATGTCTGGCAGAAATCAATCTGAAATGTGGCCAAGGCTAGGTAAAAAAGCAAAAAGACGTTTCTTACCTCCTGGTGCCCCACTCCATGATGATCTTCTCTTTACTTCTCGTCCCAGCATGCAAAAGGGGCTCATTCTTCATTCACTCTTAATGGAATGCAAGCCTCTGCTGCATGTAAGGACAAGAACCCCGGAGTGAAGAGGAGCGGATTGCTATGGAGTTTTAGAGCAGCAGCATCAAGGAACAGGTTGGCAAGTACAACTTCTTCTTTCTTTTTTTTTTTTTTTTTTTAACTCCGCTTTGCCACATTTCAGATTAATTATTTTCTGTCCAAAACCTATGATCTCGGCTTTCGGTATAAATATGAAATGCTCTATATAAGTTTCTAGTCGTGTGACCTTAGATTTGCCCTTTTGTATTATGGAGGGTAAGCTTGTGTTCCTGATTTTCTCCAGTGAGTACTTTACCATGACAAGCACTTGATATAATCTTTGTTTTCCAGTAGAGCAATATGAAATTGCATATGTTGCAGTTACTGGATATAGAGTGAGAAAGTGTCTGATAATGAGCACATGGTTTGCACTTAACAACATGATACTGTTTATCCTGTTTTCTCTGCTATGAGGATTAGCTATTCTTTGCCTCTTAAGCCCACATTACAAGCTGTACCTATGATTGGTTATGAATATGTACTTAATAGCAAATGATTAAAACACTATATAACAATCGTGTATGTTATTTTCCCATCATAATTGGTGCAAATAAAGGAAAAATTCAAAGGTTAGAGGAAACGGAATACTTTCTAATTTTTACCTAATCCGATCTACACCAATCATTATATGTGTATTGATGATTAAGTAAGTGCATGTATTCTTCTCTGTTGCTAAGGCACTGTTCACATTATTTTTCTGTTAATGCTTAGATCATACACTGGAAAAGCTCCCAATGTATATTTTAAACCAAGACTGTAAAAGATGCCTCACAATGGCATCTGTCACACACAGTTGATATGGATTCATTTAACAGATTGTGAGTTGTGTTTTCTTTTCTTTTTTTTTTTTTTTTTTTAAAATAACTTTTCATATCCAGCGGGTGAAATAAGTACCGTATATATTCTAGTATAAGCCGACCCAAGTATAAGCCGAGGTACCTACTTTTGCCACAAAAAAACAGGAAAACTTATTGACTCGAGTATAAGCCTAGGGTGGAAAATGCAGCGGGTATGGGAAAATCAAAAATAAAAATGGGATACCCAAAAAAAATTACAAGGCAGTTTAATTGTCCCCCATAGGCAGGTATAGGCAGGGGATAGTATTGCAGGTATAAGCAGGTAAAATGCATGGGCAGGTAAAAATCAAGTAAATATGGTCCCCCAATAGCAGGTATAGGCAGGTATAATGTCCCCCATAGGCAGGTATAGGCAGGTATATGTCCCCACGGCTATAGCAGGTATATGTCCCCCATAGGCAGGTTATAGGCAGGTATATGTCCCCCATAGGCAGTTGGTTATGTCCCCATAGGCAGGTATAGGCAGGTTTATGTCCCCCATAGGCAGTTATAGGCAGGTTTATGTCCCCCATAGGCAGTTATATGTCGTTATAGGCAGGTATATGTTCTAATAGGTAGGGTATAGGCTGGTAATAGGCAGGTATAGTCAGGTAATAAAAAAAACAAACGCTTACCTGACTCCCTCGCTGTCCGGCCTCCCGCGCGCTCTCCTGCATCTTCTCGGCACAGGCGGGTGATGTCAACAAGCCGCGCACGCAGCGTGACGACACACGCTGCCTGTGCCGGAAACTCCGGGCGGCCGCGAGTCTGCTTGCGGCTGTCCGGAGGCCACTGCGGAGCACGGAGCGCTCGCTCTCTGCTCTGCAGTGGTATCTTCCCCTCTATGCGCTCCGGAGGAGTCCATATAGGGGAACAGATCGACGACAGCGACGGGCCACGGCAGTGCCCGTTGCTGTCAGCTGTACTCGGCATTCTGCTATATGCGCTCCCTGAGGAGTCGCATATAGCAAGAAGTGTCCCTGCCGGCGCACGGGCCATCGCAGCGCCCGAGTTCAGACAGTGACTAGAGTATAAGCCGAGGTAGAGTTTTTTCAGCTCATTTTTTGGGCTGAAAAACTCGGCTTATACTCCAGTATATACGGTATTTAACACATGATCAAATATATTTCTTAAGGTGCTATTGACATTAAATTCCTCCCAAAAGTCGGTAACAACCCATCCAATTCACACAGGCAAAGAAATCAAACCATAGATGTCCAGAAACTCAGTTTTGTGTATAAATGAGAAATGACACAGGGAAAAAGTATTGCACACACGAAGAAAGAGAGGTGCAAAAGGCCATGGAAAGTCAAAATCTAAGAGTAATTAGAAAGCAAACCTGCCACAGTAAAAAATATGAGCTGTTTCAACTGATGACCTATAAAAAGAGGTCTCCTTATCAAAATGCCAAACAAGAAATATCTCATGATGGGTAAACCAGTGAGCTGTGTCAAGACCTTTGCAACCTTATTGTTGCAAAACATACTGATGGTTTAGAACTTCTAAACTACTGAAGATTCCAGTGAGCACTGTTGAGACCTTAATCTAGAAAGAAGAATCTGGAAGAACATAATTTTAACATAAAACAGCAATGACCCGCAAGATTTCAGACAGTGGAGTGAAAAAAATTATCAGCATAGTTGTCCAAGAGCCAAGGGAAATCTGTGGAGACCTACAGAAAGACCTCCACAGCAGGTACAGTTGTTTAAAAGTAGACAATAGGTAATACTATCAACCTCCATGACCTATATGGAAGATCACCACGCAAGACTCTATTGCTGAGCAAAAAGCATGTTTAACATTTTCTCAACAACATTTAGACAAGCCTGTGAAATACTGGGAGAATATAGTTTGGTCAGATGAGACCAAAATGTAACTATTTGGATGAGATGATACACACCATGTTTAAAGGCCAAAAGGCACTGTATATCACCCCAAAAACACCATACCAACAGTGAAGTTTGGATGTGGGAACATCATGGTGTGGGGCTGTTTTACAACACAAGGTACTGGAAAATTTCATATAATTGGAGGAAGGATGAATGAATGGATAAATGTACCGATACATTCTTGATAAAAATCTGCTGCTATCTACCAACAAAGCTGCTGGAATAGCCCAGCCAATCACCAGACCTGAATCCAATAGAAAATCTGTGGAAGTTCATAGAAGGAGCTCGCAGATCCTTCAGGATTTGTGAGTGTTTGTGTGGAAGAATGGGCCAAAATTCTTCCTGAGCAATGTCACTAGTTTCTACATACAGGATGTGTCTTGAAGCGGTCATCACCAACAAAGGCTTTTGTATGAAGTATTAAATAAATTTCAGTAAGTGTGTTCAATACTTTTTCCCTGTGTCATTTCTCATTATTAAATAGTCTCCAAAAAAAGGGGAATCTAGCAAGAGAACAAAGAGTGACTTTTAATGACTATATTTACTATTTTGCCATAGGCAAACTTAAACTCTATCAGTTCTCAATCTATAGAACACTAAAACGTAACTTTTATTATGTATAACACTTAACCTCGATGCACACTATTTAAAAACCTGATTTCTAACCTCTCAATTTAGCCCTTTCTAATTGTGAAGGAATAACTCCTTTTCTATTATCAAGTCTGGTGGAACCCTACATATACAATGATTTACCAACTCCAAAAAGGAATACAAGACATCTTACTTGGGCAATCATCCCTAATCTGTGGACATCAAACATATAAGGTTTCCTTGTGAGACCCTCTGCAGCAGGTAACACAATAGAAAGAGGTAGGAAATCACAAATTAAAATGTCATGCCTGACCTCCCCAACATGTTTCACCAACTAAATGACTTCATCAGGGGTTAGAGGTCCAGTCCCATGTGGTCTAGCTCATTTCCTTTCATATCCTCTTAGGTACACACCCTATTCAGGTGCTCACCAAATGACAACCAGAGATTCAACAATACCGATTCCCCCTTTTACTCTCCTGCACGCACACTGATACTATGTGCTGCTGCGTTCTTATAAACAACATTCCTCAGGCAAATTCACCATCTCCATAGTGGGCTTGCCATGCCGACCGCTCACTGGACACTTCTGCCCTGACTGTGATGGACTTCCGTCCAACTTCTCTCACATTATTGCATCTGCGCTCCTCACCTAGAACGGACTAAGCGGAATAAGTGTTACATTTTACAACACACTGCTAACTTTGTCCCTTCCCATAAACCTTTTCCCCTCTGTCTAATATGCATATTCATTGGGAATACGTAGTCCATTATACTGTACACTGCTATCCTTGTCCCTTCCCATAAACCTCTTCCCCTCTGTATCTAATATTGATAGAGATCTATTAAACAAAAACGGTATGAAACAGTATTAAAAAGTACATAATGTATCCATTATACGGATGTCTGTGATAGAACCCTTATAGTGGTATCCGTCACCAATAATCTAATAAGTAAAAAAAAAAAAAAAAAGACATGTGTGGCTTCCTGCCAGCTTTTCCCTGCTCAGCTTGATTGCCATAAAAAAGAGCCTCCCTCATGACTATTTTGTTCCTAGCTTGTTTGTAAAAATATATAAGACACGGTATTAGTAGCTCTAAAAGAATCCAGTGATCTAATCCAATACAGGGGATGCAGAAATCAAGGTTAAGTTTTATAATCTGTAGCTCTCTGAATAATAAAAAAAAAAAAACTACACAATGGATAAGTACCAGTTCACACCCTTATGCAGCAAAGCCACAATATCATACAAGGGGAGACTGCACAAGTGCAAAACTACTGATATGACAAACACTCACACGTATAGTATGCATGATGGGGGTGGTTGCTAGTATTATAATTGCATATAGATAAGGCAATATAAAGGGTGCCGTTTATACAGTTGCGTGTGTTTTACAATGTTGGCTTACAGTCAATTGATGACACCTCTACTATTCGATTGGGCAGGCTGCCCAGCACATTCCAGGTGTCCAACACAAAACACTGACACCCTCTACTCCCCAGTATTTAGGGCAGATATACATACTGGAAAATATCAAATATGAGGTATTACCCATACATTTCATTGTGTCATTAAGATGTTGTTCTTTTAGCTTTTTCCAAAATATTACCACTTCCTATTGTTCCCAGTTATTGCTGTCCTCCAGTCTTTAACAAGCTTGAAGCTTGTTTCAATCTCTGGCTTATAGAGTGATTTGTAAATGATATTTTAAGGGTAATACAGCTCCAGGCCCGATTTTATAAATAGTGCTCTGCATTTCAATGTAAAACAAAGTTGTTTCCAGTCGGGGAGCCTGGGGCTATTTGATGCTGCCCATGCTTCGTGCAGCATGAATGTTCAGACCGGTTCCCTTCAATTTTATAATCTAAGTTCTCGGTGGAGCAGACTTTTGTCACCTTGTCATCTAAGTAACTCCAGTTACAGGTGCTAATGCGATTGTGATGAGATAGACTTAGATGAGTATTTGATCCTAGTTGCTCATTCAAGCCTCTGTTTAATAGACATTATCAGTCAGAATAGATGGTAAGTGAAGTTAGATTATGTCCAAATTTGAATACATATTAGCGCCACTATCTTGTAAAATACACGGATCAGCCGTAACTTTAAAACCTACTTTGTAATAGTGTTTTTCACTCATTCCCTGCCAAAACAGCTCTGACATTTTTGAGCAATGATTCCACAAGACCTTTGAAAGTCTGTGGTGGTATTTGGCATCAAGACATTTAGGGGATGTTCACAGGGCTTAATTGTGGGGCGTACAGTACGCCCCGCAATTACGCCGGGTGTTCATGGAGTCGCACACTTCCGCTACGCATGGGGGCTGGCAGCCTGCCGGCCCCATAGACATGTCATTTATCTCCCCGCGCGTACAATATGATCATATTCTATGAGCGGGGAGAGGAGGCGTAATCCACAGTTCTCTATGAGAACTGTTGATTACTGTAATGATTGGGGCGCATTTTAACTGTATTAGAGCTCAGTATGCCGTGAAATACGTGGCGAAATGCGCCCCAAAATAAGCAGTGTGAAAATACACTTAGGGTATGTTCATACGGCGTAATTACGGTAATTCATAGCTCTCGTAGAGAACTATGGCAGTGTTCACACACTTATTCAAGCCGTAATTGCGGGACGGATTTTGCCCGCAGTTACGACTTGAATAAGGGGCGGGACGGGGGAGCTGCCCGACGGCCCCATAGATATTGCATACGCGTCGTAAATAATTCACATGTCACTTTCTCCCCCCCGCGGCGGATTCGCCGAGCGGGGAGGAGTGACGGAATCCACAGTCCTCTGAGAACTGTGGATTACCGTAGTTACTGGTACGGATTGGAGCCGTACTGCAGCGCAAATACGGCGCGCAGTACGGCTCCAATCAGTCCCAAAATAAGCCGTGTGAACGAGGCCTATGAGTTACACCTTGTCTCCATGGGCGTACAGTACGATCGTATTGTACGCCCGGGGAGAGAAGTGACCTGTCAATTGTTTGCGGCGTGTAAATGGGGCCCGCGCGTGCTTCCGAAACACCCGGTGTATTGCAGTGCGTACAGTATGCACCCTAATACGCCATGTGAACATACCCTTAGAATGGATCCTGTAAGTTCTGTAAGTTGTCAGATGGGGACAGACAGAGACATACACTGAGCTTCCAAAATAAACACAGTAATAATCATTATTGCATGTCTACCTAGCACATGCATGTTATGTTACCCCGTTGTTTACTTAAAGTGGTTGTCTGGGTCTTAAGAAAAAAACAATTAGTAAGCTACTGGTGCCCCATTAAAGAAAAAAACTATAGTTCCTTTCTCTGGTTTTCCATTCCAGCCCTGGGTCTCTTCGGTCTCCTGTTTTCCTTATTAGTCTTCCAAATAGGGATGTCAAGCCGCTGATTATCAGCAGCAGTCACTTGCCTCTGCTTATATCACTGTTTGCATCTGCTCACTTTCCTAGGGTCATGTAACTGAGTGACACTTGAGGCTGCAGCCAATCCGTGGCTGCAGAATTGATGTCCCCATTTGGAAGAAGGGAAGTGAAAAATGACGGGCACCATAAAAACAATTAGACGGGTTAGCAAATTAGTAAACCAGAGAAAAGAGGACGCAGAAACAAATATAATTCATGAAAATATCAAAATCTTTATTAGGAAAAACAAGGTAAACAGAAGCCCAGAGGGTCCCAGCACTGAAACCAAGAAATGGCGGAAGGCAAGTATTGTTTTTTGTCTTTTTTATTTTTTCTTTCTTTTTTTTTTAAATTAAGCACCAGGAGCATACTGTCGATTCTTAAAGCGGTTTTAATGTTGAAAATCCTTATAGGAATCAATGGAGAACTTCAAAACCTCGGCACGGTTTTAGATGCGGTTTTCGGCACAGTTTTTGCCCTGGCTTTTAATTTGTTTGGCTCTTTCAGAAAGAAAACAGTGTTGGAAAACCTTGTTGAAAACCTGATTAAATCCTCGTCAAAACCCCATCTAATAATAGCTGCATTGAGACGCTTTTCAGACGAGATTTGGACGCTGAAAACTCTGCATGTAAATCAGCCGTGTGAACTTACCCTTAGGGTATGTTCACACAGCTTAATTGCGGGGTGTACAGTACGTCCCGCAATTACGCCAGGTGTTCGGGAGTCGCCCGTGGGGTCCAGCAGCCTGCCAGCCCCATAGACATGCATTAGATGTCACTTATTTCCCCGGGCATAAAATACGATCGTATTGTACGCCCGGGGAGAGGAGGCGTAATCCATAGTTCTCTGAGAACTGTGGATTACCGTAATTATCGGGCGCATTTTGCTCGTATTGTAAATGGATTTAACCTCTCAATATGGAATGTAAAAAATAGTGTCACTGTCACCTACCCCAGCTAGAAAAAAAAAAAAAGTAAAAATGTTGTAGATAAATAGGGCCGAGGTCCAACAAATCCTTGCTGTCTCAAATAATTAGCCATCTTATGTATAATCACAACAAGCATATGGTTCTCCATTTAGGACATACAGACATTCACACTCATATATACATATTCCCAACCAGTACTCAGTCGATTCCTACCCCTTCAGATGATCGTTCCTTACTCTTGCAGCCTTTGTGGTCACTTTAGTAGTGAATATGATGTAGATATTTTGGAATTTAGAAAATATTGATTCAAATAGCACCAAAGCTACTTATTCACACAGTGGTGTAAACGCCAGAGTTTTTGCAAATCATGGCATTTTGCTGCAGACATGGCAATAAATCTTACTTTGACTGCACTGTGTAAATGTGCCCAACCTGCAAAGTCAGCATAAGCTAGTGACAGACACGCTGTTTCCAATGGTCTATCACTTGTTGTGTATTGTATAGTAGTTTTCCACCATTTAACGTTCAAATCGGGGAGCATGCAGCCTGTCCTGCCACAGATGAGTCCAATTCATGAGTAGGTGTTAGCCACAACTACTCGCTGCTTATTCTGCCTATTGCTATGAAAATGTGGAAAACCCAATAGGCAGTGGATGGGCGTGTTTAATGCCCATATGTATACACTGAGTGGCAACTTATTAACCAAATGCAATTTATTGTATCAAAACAGTAGCACCACAGGCTTATAACAAGAACAGGCAAGGTTACTTGCGCTTAGTAGTAGAGCACTCGGTGATCCGACAGTCCATAGATAAGGAAAAAAGTCACTGATGCAGCCGCATAGTGGAGCGTCTCCTCTCGTGTCCAGGAGTACGCGATGGAGTGTCCAGCTGGACAGGCGGGCAGTGAGCGCCTGTGGTGCTACTGTTTTGATATAATAAATTGCATTTGGTTAATAAGTTGCCACTCAGTGTATACATATGGCGTTCAAGGGAAGGAGTTGCAGATCTCCTTACTGAGTGACGGGTGTAACCGACTATAATAATATAGCTACCAGTTTATACTATTGTCGAGTTTAATGCCCACTCATGAATGAAGTGGACTCCTCTGCTAGATTTAAGCATGCTATAAAACTATTGTGCATTACACAATAAGTGACAGATCTTTGATAACAGAGTGAGGAGACCTAATGTGGTAAAAGAAGACTAAAACCTAAACCTTTTCCAAATTTCTATGTTAGGAAAAGTAAAACACCATCTTTAACTTAAAAATAATGTGCATGACATTTTAAATTGTGATTTCTCACCTCTGTTTACAAAGTATCACCCGCCGCAGAGAGTGTTACAAGGAAGCCTTATATGTTTTATGTCCATGAGATTAGGGATGACTGCCCAAGTAGGATGCTTGGGATCCCGTACTGGAGTTACTAAATTACTGTGTATATATAAGGTTTTCCTGTTAGTAGGTTGGGTTCCACCAGACTTGATAATGGAAAGGGAGTTATTCCTTCAGAAGTAGGAAGGGAAAAATTGACAGGTTAGAAATCAGGTTTTTAAATAGTGTGTATAGAGGTGAAGTACATAATAAAAGTTACGTTTTAGTGTTTTATAGATTGAGAACTGATAGAGCTTAAGTTTGCCTATGGCAAAATAGTAAATATAGTAATGGAGTCTGAGGGACCTTGTAGGAGTATGTTGCCCCTTTAAAACTCTTTCATGCCTGCTACCTAATGTGGCCTTGGCCTGAGGTTGGAGCAGCCCTTGAATCAATTTCACCTGTGTCCAAGCCATGGCTGAGGTCGGGTATTTAAACCTAGTGAATCTGTTCTTCATTGCCTGTGACTCTCTCCCTGTTTCTTGGCTCTATTCCTGTTGCGTTTGATCAGTAATTTCTGGTTTTGGAATCTGGTTTGGTGTCTTGACGATTCTTTGGGTTATGAATTTGTTACCAGATACCCTCCTGACTTGACCCCGGCTCATTTGGTCATTCTTCTTGTTCTGTGTTTTTTTCCTTTTTTCCCTGTACCCTATTCTTTATTTTGTCTGTTCACCCATGGGCATGTGTTTTCTATCTTCTTTGGCAGAGAAACCTGGGTTTCTTGGGGTCAAGTGCATCCTGCTTTGTGGCAGGCTTTGGTGAATATCACAAGATAGCCTTAGACTCTGCCTTAGGCTCTGTCCAGTTTCAGTCAGCAGTAAGAGTAGGCTCTGTTCATGTTCTCTTTTTGTGACTGTTTGAGAAATTGCTGGTCTTGCATTTTCATTCTGGACAGTTGCTTGGCGCTTCCAGAATAGCACCTCCCTCAAGTCCCTTTATTTTTAACAAAAATGTAGATACAAGAAAATATCACATACATTGTATTGGGAACTTTGACGAAAATCTCGGGCCCTTGGCCAGGGGAAAAAAAAATACAAGACCTAAGAGTAAAAGGTATGATATATAATGAAAAAGACCAATTTCATTGGTCCGGCTTATGAAATTTGGGTGGTGTGCAAGTGGTACTCAGGTCTGATAATAAACTGTGTTTCATATCACCTGAACAAAGCTCATTGTGCTGGCTGAAAATTAACACTTGATTTTTACTATTAACCCTTGGTTATATTAATATCTTTAAAATAATTTTCAACTCTAATGAACATGGCTTCTATTTCAAAACAGAGACTTAAAGGGGGGTTCCCTTTTCACTCGACATTGATGTTATCGCTAGGATATCCCATAAAGTCTGATAGCTCTGGCCTGCCTTCGAATCCTAAACGAGAGGTGGTGGGGGATTTTCCCATAGACATGAATGGGAGCTCCGATTACAGCCGGGCATCTATTTGCACCTGTGATGAGTGTGTGTTACTCTGCCAACCAGTTTTTCCGAAAAAAATTTTGCTCATATTCCCCCCCCCCTTTTAAAGATCACTTGTAGCTCAGGTGTTCAAAAAAATGGAACCTGTCTTGGGTGTTTTCACAAAGCGCATTTTGGTGCATTTTTTAAACTGTGCTCAATTTTAAATTTCCATTACCACAAGTTTTTTTAAAATTTTAAAACCTGTTTGGAAAATGAGTAATCAAAGTGTGTCTGAAACCCCAAAAGACTTAAAACACGAAATTGTTTATTATTGAAAAACCTTTTAAAAACATTTAGAAAATGAAAGAAGTTTGGTAATAAGGCAGTTTAATGGGGGGCCATTTTAAACTGCACCAAAACGCGGCGGGGGGAACCCTTTTTAAAAAAAATAAGCCAATATACTTTGTGGACAGAAAAATTTTACAAAAAGTTATGGCTCTTGGAATTTCTATAATATGCCATTCTTTAAGTGGTTAGAAAAGGGAGGTTTTGGTGCTGAAGTTCGCACATCTGTTATTGTACTCTGTGCTACTATTTGTCATAATTCATTTACTTCAATAAAACTATGTTCTTGAATGTGAAAAAAAAAGAAAAGGGAGGTTTATTAAGTGGGGAAAAAGCAGAGATCATGAAAACACAGGGGTATTGATAATGTAGTTTGGCTCTCTTCATATCTGCATTATGGTAGCCATTTATAATCATTGGTGTCTGTCATTTTGGCAGAAAAGGCAGTGCAATAAGTCTAATAAGAGTGGCCCAACCCGTTTTGTTTGGGGGGGAAAAACTTTTTCCACGGGGCCCTGAAGGTTTTGTTACTTTTTTTTCCTTAAAAAATAAAGACCTTCATCTAAAAACTGCATTTTTTTGGTTTACTTGTTTTATGTTTGTTAATATTTAAATTTTTTTTTGGGTCTGAAACATTTAAAATTGACAAAAAACCCAAAAGATTAAGAAATCGGGAAGGGGGCAAATACTTTTTCACACCACTGTGAGAAAAGTAACCCTCACATTACCTTTTGTTCTTGCACCAACGTCCCACTCCTCCACTTTTCTTTTTATCAGCATTTCTGGTTAGAGGGTGGGGCTTAGTGTTGGTCACAACTATTTTTAAAATGACTGGAAATTACAGTTTTACCCTCCCCTTATTTAAGGGATGTTCACACGGGTTAAAATGGCCGAATTTTAGTCCTAATTATGCGCCGGATGCGCAAAAATTTCGTGGAATCCGTCCCAGCTTAGGGAATCCAAGTTTCATAAGAACTAGGATTAGTTCCTTCCCCGCTCGGGGAATACGCCCAGGGGGGAGAAAGTGAATTAATTTTTCCCGTTTTCCACGGGTATACGACGGTGGTAATGAAAGTTAGGGCCGGCAAGCGGCCCCCCCCCCCCCCCCCAAAAAGGGTAATTGCGGGGCGAATTACGCCCTGCTTTTTGCCTGTGAACCCACTAAGGGTAGTTCACATGGCGTAAATTTTGGGGGGCTTTTTATGGTACCAGGTGTTTTGGAAGCATGCCTGATTTGCGCTAAAACCCAAAACAAAGGGGGGCCGCATCCCCCCGGCCCCATTTCGCCCCTAACAAATTTACATCAAAAAAAGCTTCCAGACGCATTCCTTTTAAGGGTTATTCCATCCAAACTGTGCAACGTTTCTTTCAAGCTTGAGAAAGGCTCAGTATGAGCTGAAACATTGCACAGTTTGGATGAAATAAACCGCTTGAAGTGAAGTGCTGTCTGGAAGCTTATTTGGAGTGATTATTTGGCCAGTGGACAGGGTTGCCTGACGTGCACTCATATTACAGTTACCTGTGCTGCTTACTATTTTCGCTAACAATTGACATGTCACTTTTTTCCCCCGGCGCGTACAATAAGGGGAGACTACCGTGCACATTTCGCAGCGTATAAAACACAATATGCAGTGAAATACGCACGCAATTATGCTCTAAAATAAGCTAAGCTGCGCTCCCATACCAGTTAGTAGCTGTGGAAAGGCTCTCTCATAAATATGATCTGTGCATGCTCGACCAGATAAGAGGAAAGTATCAGGTGGCCGTAACTAATAGCAACAGGGATAAAAGTTACATCAACCAGGCTATGTAGGTAGGAGGGTTGTAGAAACACTCCTCATTTTTGATAACTACATATATTTGCAAAGTTTGCTATTTTAGCAATGTCTATTCAATATTCTATAGTTTCTATTATAGCACAACCCCTTTAAGCCCTATTCACCTTGTTTGGGATGAACAGGATAGAAGGACCTACAAGTGGGGCACATTTATGTGAATGAGACATTTCTGAACAATATCTGATTGCAACTGTAGAAAGAATGCTTTGATGGTGTAAGGCTGTTGACTCAGCTAGAGGCGGCTACTTTTGAAGAGTCAAAAATCTAAATTTAAAGAGAACCTGTCACATAGGTTGTGCCCCCCTTACTGAGGGCAGCACAAGCTAGTGTCAGACATGCTGTTCTCAGCGCTGTGTCCCTTATTCTGTAACATGCTGTAGTTTTTCGTGTATTTTAATGCTCAAATCTGCAGTTTTCAGCCAGAAGAGTCACTCGAAGAGTCCTTCAGAGTCAGTTTTTTTTCAAACCCAGCCAATCGGAGGCCAGCCCCGCCCACCTCAACTGACAAACCTATTACTTTGAATAGGTAGAAACATGTGAATAACTGTCAGTGGGCGGAGCTAACCTTTGGTGGACGGGGCTAACAGCTGCTCATGAATAAGATTTAAGGGGTAAATGCTCTAAAACTGCTGCATCTTACAGAATAAGGGGCACAGCGCTGGGAACAGCAGGTCTGACACTAGCTTGTGCTGCCCTCAGCAAGGGGGGCACAACCTATGTGACAGGTTCCCTTTAAAGGGGTTGTATCGCTACAAGGATTGCTTTTTATGTTACAGATCTTGCAGAAACAAGTCACTTTGCAATATGTGTCCATTAACAGTATCCACCCTTTACTGAGATATCCCCTCTTGTATGGGCTGCATCAGCTCCTCAGGTCGCTATAGCTACAGACTTGTTCGATCTCCCATGATAGGCTGCCAGCCCTGGTTGCTATAGCTACAGACCTGGCATTCTCAAATACTGCAGACTTGCTTAGTATGAAGCTAGTGTAGTAAACACGCCCCTGAATTCAAAGTGAAGCCAAGAAAACAGGACTGAGGTAAGATGAATCAATGTAGTGAGACAACCCCTTTAATTTGTTGACACAAAGTTGATGTAGTGTTTTTACTTATCATAACGTCTTAATTTTTTCTGTTATTTCAAAGTACATTTAAGGGTATGTTCACACTGTGTAATCCCAGCACGTACTGTATGCACCGCAATGCATTGGGTGTTTGAGAAGTACGCACTGATCAGCACGTCCTTCTAAAGCGCTGACAGCAGGCTTCCATTGCCTTCCCCTTTTCCGAGTGTTGTATATATTTTGAAGCAGCAGAAATTGTCCATTTATAATTGCCAGTTAATCCATGTAAATGTTTCTCTAGTTTACCTTCTCTTTTTATGTACACTTTCTCCTCCCTTTGCCCTTACTTTTTATTAAAAATTAATGTAGTCGAAAGAGGTTAAATGAGCTTTTAAAGCAAGATAATGAGCTGTGTTTGTTCTGGTTGCTCTGGTCTCTTGGAGCAACGGATGCTTGGAATGCATGATCTTCTCTCTGCCTTGATAAACATGACATGGGCCATTAGCTTTTCAACAGACAGTCACCAGTGTTTTCACAGCATGAGACTGAAGGCTAGATTTGGAAAGCGAGAGGGTGATGTGATGTCTTACGGTCATCCACAGAGTCTAGCACATGAGGAATGTCTTCACAATCATCCACTAAACACAATGACGATAAACTCTTTACTGTACTAAATGCGGCAACAGCTAATCCTAGTGCAGCGGTCACCTAGGTGTGCAGATGAAAGAGGCTTTGCTGATATGATTAGTACTGCTGACAATCACAGTGTTGTACTTCTTCATACTTTCAGAAGGCTTCCCACTCTTTCCTTGCTGAATAGCACAAAGCCGTGCAGTCATAAAATATCAACGTATGCCATTGTTGTTTTTTTTTGTTTTTTTTTTTTTTTTTTTTTTTACTTTGGATTTTCTAAGCAGTCTATTTGCAGCTGGGGTTTGCACATGAAGTGTGGTTCACTTTGGCTGTATAGTAGGGAAATCTGAAATCCAATGACTTGGAACACATAATAGTTTCCCAGGATCTAGTTTTACTTACTAACCAGTCATCTTTTCCATTATGAGAAAAATTACTGTATGCCTTATGAAGAACTTGAAGTTTACAAACTGCAGTACAACTGACTGTACAGTCCTAGAGCAGCCTACATCCAAAGTAAGTCTTGCATTTTTCTCCGGTGACTATGCTACTGTTATTACTTTAATGCAGATACGGGATATACAGTTAATGTCCTGTTTGACATTTGGTTAATAAACGCTTAGCACATATGCGTGTCACATGTATATGTGTGTGAAGCCAAGCAGCCAACAGGCCTAATATTCCCTACAAGTGTTTTTAGTTTTTGAGTTGTTGTGGTATTTTTTTTTTTTTGTTCTGTTTTTTACTACTCTCAAAGGGGTTCTCTCACCATAATGATTGACTTTTAACTTGTAGAGAAAGGTAAATGAAGACTATTACCAAATACTTTGCTCTTTTGATTTTACTTTGGTCAGGAGATAAAGAAATTTAATTTTTTTTTATTAGAGTACACAAGTTTCTCTAGGTTATCAACCACCTCTCCCCATCTCTTTCTCCTCTGATTGCAGCTAGGACCAATCAGATAAGTAAGTCAGTACGACCACAGCAGGTCAGTCCTTCCAGAGTCTTATCTCTAGCAATGGAGTGAAAAGCTTTCACCTTTTAGAGTTCTGTAGCTTTGTGTACTGTAATTTATAAATCTCTTGCAATCCTGTCACCGTAACCGCATCAGCTAGGAACAGCAAAGCTGATACGGCAAGCACTGCTATAGAACCACCCAAAGCCTGACCATGATGTGTGTCTAAAGCTGGCTGTTGCTCTCTGAACCTGCCTGGTGAGAAAACCCTCAAACGAATGTAGCTGGTTCCTAGGATGATGTAATTGCCCTCTAAATTCCACAGTAATTTGTCTGTGATATATATGTATGTAATATCTATACAGTGGTCTCAGCATACAATGGTCTTTCTGGAGCCAATTAATATTGTATGTTGAAACCACAACTGTATGGAAAGTTGGTGATTGGTTCCAAAGACTACAAAATCTCACCCAACATAATGCAAAATATAGATTAAAGAAAATGAAGCAGATGACTAAGGGTACTTTCACACGGCGTGTTCTGTCCGTGTGTACATACGTTTATAGATGTTTGGATCCGTCTTTCGGACCTTAAATGGACCCAAACACTTCTAGCAAATAGCAGTGTGATTTTACATTGCTTTTAATATGAGAGACGTATTGGCGTTCACACGCGTGATCATCGATGCGTCTCACTGCGGCTTTCGGATCCGTCTATTAGATCAGTTCCAAGAATTAACATGTCGATTCTTGATCCGAAAGACGCAGCTGGAGCCCTATTTATAACTATAGGGAGCGATCCTGCTGCATCCAAACATGCATCTGCATGTTGGATGCGTATTGGATCCGATTCAAGCATAGTTTTTGAATGCGAATTTCGGATCCAAAACGGATCTAAAATCGGATCCAAAAACGCTGTGTGAACTACTAATACATATAAATACTACTAATGCATATAAAGCACGACTGTAAATATAACATCAGAAAGAGCTGCTTGAAGCTGGAAATCATTTTTTATTTGAGAACAGGAGCTTCTTTGGGTTATGTGCTTTATACATAATGTGCCAGAGGAAATGGAAATTGGGAGGCCTTTACCTGGTGCCCAAAGGATCTGCTCATTCTGGTACATATAAAGAGCAATACAAGACCTGTAGTACTGCACTATGCTGTAGAGAGGTGCTACTAGACCGCCTATCACTGCTTGCACTTTACTATTACAGATGTTGTGATGAAAATATTGTATCCTGAGTCCGTTGTAACTTGAGAGAATTGTATTAACATACATCATCATCGGAGAACATATTACATTGAAGTTTCTGCTACTGTTTTTTTCATTATCAATAAACCAAAAAATGAAACAAAGATGATTGCTTTTCATTGCATGTCATTAGTGTGCCATTAGTATCTATATATTGTGTAGTAAGTGGGGTACTAAAGCATTCATATCCGTAGTGCAACAAGGCTTGTATGCATACCCTTAAATCTGCCTTTGGTACCTACATAAATGACTTATTTTTATTTTAGCATAGTTTTGATAAAGGAAACGTCATAGCGGTTTGGTTTATGTCATGCATACATATTAGTAGGACTGTTACTACAATGTGACCTGTTGCCTGATAGGCGTGTATTCTTCTAATTTACATGTTGCCTAAATTTATACTTAACATTCCTGTATAGAGGATTCTCATTTATATCAGTAACTTTCCCCAGTCAGGCTCACAATCTGATTTTCAATGTTTCTGCTTTTGTTGGTCAGTTTTAACAAAAAAGCATGTGCATTTACATCATCTTTGTTTGGTAGTTACCACCGATCTACATACATGTATGAGATTACAGTTATGTGGGGACAAATGCTGGGCTTGCATCAGGGCCGTCTTAACAGCATTATGGGCCCCTGGGCAGAGCTGTGCACTGGGTCTCCCAACCAACACAACTACTCACAGGAAATATATACATTATCTACAACAAACCTACATGCATAATAAACTACAACACTGTCACCACACAACAGTGACTACAGAAATAACCCCTGACATCCAGGGACTCATAGGAGACGTCATCTCTGAGTCATTCTTTTTCCCTTTTTCTTCTCCATCTGGCCCAGATCACCATGACGACTTCTCCTGGCCACAACTCATCCCTGCAGAATGTAACACACAAACATCTTAGAATCCTCACTTTATCAGCACTTCCCTACCAATTCGTACCTCTGGTATGGGCGGCACCCATTCAGTAAGTAGTGTTTCCCACCATTAGGTAGATAGGTATGTAGACCCTCAATAGTTATATAGATCCCAGTAGGTAGGCCCACTGTAGGTAGATAAACAGACCCTGTAGATAGGTAGGAATATATGCCCCCTGTAGGTATAGAGACCCCTGAAGGTAGATTTATATGCTCCCTTGTAGGCAGGTATATAATCCCCTATAGGTAGGTAGTTACCTATGTCCCCTGTAGGTAGATAGGTATAAATGTCTCTTGTAGGTAAGTATACAGCCCCCTGTAGATACACAACCCCATGTACACACAGCCCCCTGGAGATAGATAGAATGTCCCTTGTATCTACAACCCACTATAGGTAGGTACACAGCCCCCTGACCATATAGCCCCCTTTAAGTCGGTAAACAGCCCTATGTATTTCTAGCCACTTACGTAGGTACACAGCCCTCTGTAGGTAGGAGGGTATATAGCCCCCTGTAATTGTACCCTCTGTATACATAGCCCCCTGTTATATAGACAGCTGTAATATACCCCCCTGTATGTATATATATATATATATATATATATATATATATATATATATATATATATATATATATATAGCCCCCTGTAGGCCTCTCTGATTTAGAAAAAAATCAAAACACTACTTGCCTCTCTGCGCTCCCCTGCCTTGGAGCTGACTTCGGCCCGGGAGCTAATTTCCAGAGTAGCGTCGTTATACCGGGACGTTGCTCCTGGGATCTCCTTGGCCGGGAGCCTACAGACTTTCGACCTAGAAGATACAGCGGCGCAGGAGGCATAATTTCAGCTAAAAGATGTGGTGGATCTTGGCTTACACACAGACGTGCTGTCTGGACCCGCTGCAGGGGCTGAGTTATGTCACTGGGTAGTGTAGACGGCTGCCCGTGAGGGCCCTCTGTGCTCATGAGGACTCAACCTACCGTGCCCAATGAAAGAGATGGCCCTGGCATGCATGATCACTGTGGTAAGCTAGGTTCCTCCTGTAATGGTCAGTTATAATTAATAGCATCCAGGTGGCATGACCATGGGAGGTGCTCTCTCAATAACCCATCAATGATATGTTGGCCACCATGGATTTGCGATGGCAGTTAGGACCTGACATGGCTGTTTACCTTAGGTAATGCCTAATAGGTCTGATTTTTTATTAATTTTTTTTTTATTGTGCTAATCTTATAAAACTTAACAATATAGATGCTTTACAGTGAGCTTATATTTCATAATGTATTGTATCACATTAACCACTTTTTTATTGATGCATAAAACATTACATGATGGTTTTACTGTGCACATAGAAAAGCTACATGCACAGTCCCTTTTTGTGGTGACACCAGAAGTCTCTACAGGTCAGTATTACAAACCTGTAGGTCAGATCTGCAAAAAATGATGAATCTGCAACATGCATCTTTGGAGACATTTTTGAGGATACGACTCCATAATAATAATAATTTAAAAAAAATCTATACTTACCTCAATACTTGGGCCATTCCAAACATGCAGCTGTTGGCAGCCTTTTATTTAAATTCGGCTCTACGGTCAGCTCACTGATTAGCTGCAGCAGCCATGTGCCATGGCCTTGAGATCATCACTCAAATGCTGTTCATAAACTTATGTCTAGGAAAAGGCATTTAACTGCTGCAATCAGCTGCACGAGCAGACTACAGAGCTGGATATTCATAGGAGACCAGGAAACACTGCCAACAGCTGCAGTGATGGACAGTGAGTACAGAAGAGACTAAAGAGTTTTCGGTATTATTATTGAGCTGCAAATCATTTTTATTTTTTAATGGAAAATCCCCTTGATAAACTACATGCGAGAGTAGGTATAGTGCTCGGCATCTGAGAGTATACCCCATTTGAGAAGCAAAATTTTAATCAATGTCTCGGTGAACACAAGAACAATTGGCAGAATTTTGACACAATTTTTTTTAAGACATATCATGAAAATAAAATTTACAATATAATTTAGATTACAAAATCTTTAGTTTTACTCAAATCCAGTGACGGAAAAATAAATCCACCCCACATCATGAACTACTACATCTAGGTTCGTGATACCTGTTACTTTTTTATTCCAGGCTTTTGATGACATGAAATAACCGCCTCCCGAATTGCAATTTTGCTGTTAGGTATTTTTATGTATGCTGTTCATTGTACGGGTTAGGTGATGTTATAATAGATCGGACTTGTATTGACTTGGCGATTAACAGTTATTTTTTACCATTTTCATTGTTGTTTTATTTGTAAAATGGCCAATTTAAAAAAAAAATTGTGCTTTAAGTCCCCTTACAGTACTTGACCACTAAGGGGTTCAATCATTTGTACACTGCTCTGCAATCATAATATAATGTAGAACAGTGTACAGTAATGGCTCTCCTATGACACTCTATAATAGGAATAGCATGGCAACCATGGAGGCCATAATTAGGCATCTGGCTGCAATGACGACCAGTAGGCACCATATGATTTTGTCACGTGGGGAATGGAATACTGTTAATTACTTACATGCTGTGGTCACATTTATTACGGAATATAAGTGATTAAAATGTGGGATTTGCTATCTGGGCAGCTGGTCATATTCCCTGGCTGAAACAACAACTGTTATCTGTCATGTATGGAGCAGGCTCAGCAAGTGAGACCGCTCCATACCCCCCATGACATAACTGTTTGCAGATGTTGTTAAGGGAATAAAGAAAAACTTTTTAAAAATTTGTGTTTTTTTTTTTTTTTTACATTCTCTATAGCAATATATATGTTTAAAAAAGATGTATGTTGACATTTTGCAGTGATCTCTCTGACCACAAAATCATATAATAAGCT
Source organism: Phyllomedusa bahiana (assembly GCA_025379985.1). Taxonomy (NCBI): domain Eukaryota; kingdom Metazoa; phylum Chordata; class Amphibia; order Anura; family Hylidae; genus Phyllomedusa; species Phyllomedusa bahiana. Next base: position 27,060 of record JAODAL010028057.1, on the reverse strand, counting down.
GACACTTTTTGTAGAGATCATGCCTTATCCCTTTCTATTCATTATCATCACAGGCAGGGCTGAAATGACAGTAACACTTTTATATAGATAATACAGGTTCACACTGTACACAACATTGAATGGTCATAGCCCACCTTCCCTCTCTTGTATAGGTCATAGAGCATATCTAGCACTAGCCCATAAACGCCAATGAGTCAGATTCTGTTCACAGGATCCTGTAGTTCTTTGTGGCACATATCTAAACGCTGTAATCATGTGCAAACAAAAAAGGAGTATCTTGTCTTTGGTGATGCATTCTATTTATCTGATATATCTGCCATCACTTTATTAAGGACAATCTAGCATAGAAGCAGCTGTGAATATTGTGCTTTTGGACTTTGCAGAGTTGTCCAATGCTGTACTTCATAGAAGAATGAAGAAATCAAGCAATGCCTTTCATAGGCTGAGTATATCAGAAAATAAGATTTTGGGTGACATGTATGTATTATTTAGTGTGCATTAATAGCTTAGATTGCATCTGAATTTATGGACCTGTTCTGCTGCGGGTTATAGATTTGGGCGTTTTCTAACTCCAAAATGCCAACTCCGGCTCATGTAAACCACTTTTAACTTGGTCTCCCTGTTCTAAATGTTTTGCGCCTAGTTTTGCAGTCCTCCCGTCATAAATGTGTAGAATCATACGGTTGTAGTGCGACACGCATTCAGAACGCTCTCCGATCTCAGGCGCATTACAACGTGCCGTGGACGCCCAATCGTGTGCCTAATTTTGGAGTGCACCTTATAATAAATCTAGAGAACAAGGCTGCGCCAGTTTTTGGGCTGAAAGGATGCCAGACTACTGGCGCAGACTCGTACATACATGTTGCCCTTTTGAGTATGCTACAAGTTACTGACAAATAGATTTCTATACACACTAACCGTAATCTACTTTTCAAAGTAATAAAAAGATAAGGCAATTTAAGAAGGGCATGTATTTGTAACGGGTCAGAAAATTAACAAACTGCAAACTTGGGGTTTGACCAGAGGGACGTTGGCTCTTTGTTTTATCTATTTCGTGTTTAACTAATTTGTGGTCTCCATTCCATAGCTTGGAATTTACCAGACCATAGAGATCTTGAAAATAAGTGGGATATGATTAAATATAAGCAGAAAAGCAAATATTCCTAAAGAATATCTTTTAATAGTATCATAAAATGATCGGATTTGAACCAGGACATTAGGTATAAATAGGAAATAAAATCCTTTTACTGAGGCTTTAAACATCAAAATATAAAATACAGATTCTTCTAATCGTCACCAACAATAAAATAATTATATATAAATAGGTAGAAAATCTCACATATAACTATAGACGGCGGGTGTGCGGGTCCTTCTTGCGCAAAAAGGGAAAGTTTTGGGACCCCAAGCATTGGCTGCAAAAAGGAACAGAGCTGTGTTCCGTTTCGTTCCTAACAGTCTTTTAAAACCCCGGAAGTGGAGGAAACCTTTGATCCCCCCGCATTAACCCTTTGATTGACGGGCTGTGCAAAAACAAATAAAGGGCATTCTCCTGCCCATCGGGGATTGCGACCCCCCGGTGGCCCAGTGGAGCCCAGGAAAAGTCTGAAATAGCCCGGGACAAGATTTGCCCCAGGGCGTCTGTATAAAAAGCCACAGGCAGGGCCCCGCTGTGTGCTGCCCTTATGGTGCCTGTGCATATTGACACAGAAAGTAAATTTTAAGCATACTGAATATTTTCATACTTACAAAGTGTAAAAAAAAATTGAAAATTTTTATGCCCAGTGCAAAAAAAAAAAAAAAAAAAAAAAAAAAAATTAATACAAATTATTTTTTTTCAAATTTTACACACCCCCCAAAAAACACACATTTGGGTATCCAAAGCCCGGGAATAACCTAAAATTTAACTTACGGGTTTTTTAGTTTTAAAATATAAATGGTGTAAAAAAAAAATTTTTTAAAAAAGGGCCTCATAAAATGCGCTTTGAAAAAAAAAAAAAAATTTTACAACAGTTGAAACGCAAGGAGGCAAAAACTAAAAAAAAAAAATGCTGGTCATCAAGGCCTTTTCAGGCCTGGGTCTTAAAGGAGTTGTCTCGCTACAATGATTTGGTTTTAATTAAAAGTCTTTAAAAAACAAGCACTTTGAATATATGTTCATTACAAAGTCCTACTGATTTTGAGTTATCCCTTTTATAGTAGTGCATCAGCCCTCAAATCTCTCTACGCGGGACTTGTTCTTTATCTCACGGGCTGTCGGGTTTTGATGACTCATCCCCTTTCTGAAACAGGTCAGGGCACAGACCCCCCCCCAAACCAAATTTTGTAGTGGAGGGGGGGGGAAGGCCTGGGGTTTTGTGTCTTGCGCCTGGGTTAACCCTGTGGTGCCTCTTCTTCCAGTTCTCTACAAATTTAGGGGACAGAGGGAACTGATCAATAGTTGACAGCAGGCCCTGTGTGTTATATAATCAAAATGCTGTGGGCGGTACTAACTAATAAAAAGATCAGGGAGGCATGTAAAGTTTAGCTCCTGTATTAGTGACACATCCTGAATAAGTAAAACTTCACGCTGCCCCGTTCTGTTCTGACAGGGGCCCGTTTTTTTTGCTGGGAAATTTGGGGATTTGTATGCTAAGCAGGGGGGAAAGGAACACTTAGATCCCCCCCGCTTGTATTTGCAATCACAGCTCAAGACCTCCACACTCAAGATCAGCCCTCTCTCTGCTGTTTTGACTGTGGAGAAATCACAAAACCGAAGCAGACCAGGCAGGACCACAGGGTTAACCCCCGCAAAAACCCCCCCCCCCCCCCCCCCCCTCTGTATGAAGTTAAGGAGGAGACTTTTGTTTACAGGGGGGGGGGGAAAAGGGAAAGGGGAAAGGCAGACAAGAAGCACGCCCCCCGAAATTAAAAATCCTTGCTCCAGAAACCCTTAAAGCGGCTGAAAGCCTGTAATGGATAAACCTTTTAGTTTTAAACCCCAAAGGAGTTTTTTTTTGAGATTTTCTATTTAAGTCGGTATTTTTTGGTTATTCTATTGTTGGTAATGTTATTTTAAGATATATATTTATATGATGCTTTAGGGTGAATTCTTACTATGTTTGAGATTTTGCACCTATTTATACTGACTTTCCTACATACATATAGTCATTATATGCTTGTTTTTTTGTGGAGTTTTTATAGTACTACTAAAAGTTATTTTATGGATACTTGCTTTTCTTTTCTGCTTATATGTCTCCATAGCTTGTTTTCAAATTTACTCCACCTTTAAAAGGTATCCGTAATGTCTTAACTCTTTTACAGCTTTCTATGGCTAACATTTTTTAACAAAACTACACAGCTATCCCCTCTTAGTCAGGGTTTAATGGGTGCATCTATAGATTTTCTGTAAAATAAATCCATTTTTTTAATGGCCCCTGTTAAAGTGGTGAAATCCAAGCTTCGTACGGTCTTCTTTTATTAAACAGATTTAAAAAATCAAAGAGGCGGCTTTTAAAAAGCACTATTACTTTTTTTTCAGATGAAACCAAGTGATATACAGTAGTATAGTGCAGGATCATGGACTGCATAACAGAATGCAATTTCTATCAGCTTTTATGGCGAATAGGATACTGTTGTGTATTAACCTGTTAAAAACTGGACTTTATAACATAAAAGAACTGTTTTTTAAAAGTTATGATCTTGAAAAAAACAAGTCACTTTGCAATTATGCCCTTAAAAGTGTCCTATATTCTGAGATCCCCTCTTGTATGGCGCAACAGTCTCAGGTCGCTTAGTACAACCTTTTCAATCCTCATGAAGGCTGTCACCCACTGGTTGCATAGCACAACCTGGCTGCTACTCCCAGTCTAGTGGAAGCCAGTAAAACACCCCCCGAATTCAAATTAAACCAAAAAAAAAAGGACTGGGGGTAAGATGAATTGATGTAGTGAGGCAACCTCTTTAATGGAATATTGCCATCTCATACATCTATAGTTTTCTGGAAAATGAGGGTCTCCTTAACCCCATTCTTTTTCTTTTTTTTTTTTAAATTTGTCTAAGGTACAGTGAATGGAGAGGTGGCTAGACTTGGAACTCCTATTGAAAGAGAAGTATATAAATGCCTGTAGTGCTAGTGAAATTTGTGACTATTTGATTTTCAAAATTTCCCATTTCTTGTTTTATTAAAACAAATTTTATAATTCCTTGTTGTATCATAAGTTAAAATAACAGGTTTGCATCCTTTTGTATATCTTCAAGCCAACAGCCCTTTTTTTAAAATTTAAACATCTGGGGGGGGCCGAAATTTCTGGTTTCGGTGATTTGTTTTCTTTTAAACCTTAGTCCAGGGAGCTGGCCTCTCCATGGGGACAAAAATAGGTCATACAAAAAAAACTTTGTATTCAAAAGGGGAAACACAATACTAGGTTTGATCTGCCCGTTTTTTTTTTAAAAAACTATAAAAAACCAGAGAGACTTTGTTGAAATTAGAACGGTTAACCCCGCACTTAGGGCGCTCTCGCTGGTGTTGAATTCCCAAAATCCCTCCTGGGAGTTCCTATTTTGCCATTTGTTTTTAATGGGTTTTAAGTTATAAAAAAAAAAAGGTGAAGTTTTAAGCTCTGTGGAGGTGAAGTTTGTTTTTTAATTAATTTTTAAACTTTGGGAAATAATAATTTTTCAAAACTGTCCCCAAAAGTCAAACCCATTTTTCCCGTAAACCCCCTTTTTTATCCCTTTAAATTTTAAGTTTTAAATTTTTTTTTAAATTTATTTTTTATGTAAAAAAAAAATTTTTTTGTTTTGTACCCTGAAATGATTGGCCTTCTTTAAAGCGTAAAACCCAGATCCGTTAAATTTAAAAAAATTGGCCAAAAAAAAAAAAAAAAAAAAATAAAAAAAAAAAAAAAAAAAAAAAAAAAAAAAAAAAAAATGGGCCCAATACAAAAACTAGGTTAAAAAACTTTTCAAATTTAAAGGGGTTTTTAAAAAGGGCCAGGGTTTTTAAACTCCAGAGAAAAACCATTTTAAAAGAACTATGGTAAAAAATGTGGGTAGGGCTTATCTCAAGAACGGAACAAAACCAGGGGAAAGTGCATCACAGGAGCAGAGAATATGGGTGCACACCTCAACAAAACTGAATTCCCTTTGTACTTTCCCTGTGAAAAATGGAAAAAAAATAGATCTAGATTCAGATCCAAAGTCTGAAACTAGGGAAAATTTACCCTTTTATCATTTGGTCCCATGTTAGCATTTTTTGAAGCCCTTTTTAAAAAAGGTCACATTGGAGCGAAATAAAGGGAAGGGTAAAATTTCCATTTTTTGGGAAATGCTGCCTGGATCTGTTTTGGCACCTTAGGAGCTTGTCAAAACAGTGATGGCCTTCATAAAACTGATTTCTTTCCCTTTCCCCTAAAAATCCCTTTTTAAAGCCCGTTATTTACTTTTTAATTTAAAATTTTAAAACGAAATCCTAAAACAATATTTCAAAAATGGCAAATTGGGAAAAATTAAAAGTAAAATTTGTTCCTTTTTTAGCTAGAAAAACCCATCACTGCCTATGAGAAACTGTTGACTAGTTCGATAACTGATATGGGCTCAAGTCTGGATCTATATTACAAGAAAAATGGGGGGCAAAGTAAACAGAAATTTTCTAATTTACTAAAAAGTAAAGTTTTCCAAACTTTTTTTATTATTAATGAAATGATTCAATTTTTGGAGGAAAGAACCATTTCATATATCAGAGTAATCAGATAATTAATAGTTAAAGACCTTATAGCAAAAACCCTTTTTTTTTCCATTTCCGCATGTCCTAAAAAACCCAATTTTTTAATTAATCAAGATAAAAAGATGAATATTTCACCCAAGTAAAGGTCCAAAAAAAATTTTGCAAACATCTTGGTTTACCAAAAAAGGGGTAAAAAACCCGGTCAAAGATACCCCAAATATATTTTTAATACAAGAAGGCTTGAAGAAGAGAAAAACAAAAAACTATACCCCCCAAACATCTCCAAAAAGATTTTCTTATCCTAATGCGTTTCCCAAAACATGTATAAGTACATTGGGGAATTTAAATTCATATTTTAGGCAAAATGACACTAAAAACTCCATTCATACTTAATTTAAATTCTGAAATGATATGTTTAACCACCACTGACAATGAAGCCACTCACATAAGCCCTCGTCCCATGTGGTTATTCAGTCAGCTAGTAAAAGACCTCAGACTAACAGTAATTTAACATGCAAATTTGGGGGAAATTCATTAAGACCAGTGTTTCCTATGCTGGTCTTAATGAAAAGCGCACCACAATAGGATGTGTAAAATTTTTGCACAAGCATGGCATGCACAAAAATTGTTGACTTTTGTACACCAGAAAATCAGCGGGGAGTCACTAGTAAATTATTTCCATAAGCTTAAAATATAACTTTATTATGAAAATTTTGTGAAATTTGCTCTCTTTAGTGATGAGTATTGAAAATGGATTTTAAGAAGATGAAATATTTAAAACAAATATCGTTGCACAATTACATTGACACGCAAAAATGTAACAATATTTTGAACTTTTGACTTTAAGGGTATGTTCACATGGCTTATTTTGGCGCTCATTTCGCCGCGTATTCCGCGTTATATGCGGCAAAACGCGCCGTAATTAGGGTAATCCATAGCTCTCATAGAGCGCTATGGGTTACGTGTCGTCCCATCGCGCTTACAATACAATCGTATTGTATGCCGGGGGAGAAAAGTGACATGTAAATTGTTAGCAGCGTATATAATGCTGCCGGCTCCCCTGTTCTTTGGAAAGATGCGCTGTTCCAAAACACCCGGCGTATTGCGGTGCGTACTATACGTGCCGCAATACACCGTGCGAACATACCCTAAAGCTCCATATCTCACAATCCATTGCAGCTTTGAATGCAAGACTACCATCATTTTATAAACCATCATCTTGGCTATCTCGTACATAAGTATGACCTGCAACTATTTAGTTATCTGCTTAGTTATGCAGATTCTTCTCATGTAATCTTTTTCTTTTTTTATACTACATAATACAACCTCTTCTCACATTCCCTAATAGCTCAGTGTACTATTAGGTTGGTTCCCAAGTGAAAGGTCCCTGGTTTGAATGGAGGAGCAGCCATGAAGAAGATTTCACAGGAAAAGTGAAACTTAATCATCCAGCTCATCAATAAAATTATAAAACTGCATCATGTGAGGCCATGACAGTTGGAAGAATATGAAATTAAGTCCATTCATCCATTAAAAATCCAAGAGGTGGACATCCAGGAAAAATGTCAGTCAAGAAGTTGGTTCATCACAAGGTCTATCAGTTCTGGCACAACACAACAGAGGAGTTTGCTCGTATACTTTCTAATAGTGAGATAACAGATGTCCATGCAAGCACCATGTGACACGCTTACCAACAAATCTAAATAGGGCCCCCAAAAAAAAGGTGAAAAGGGCCCTCAGTTTTCAATATATCAAAAGAAGTGTCCCGGGGAGATTGAAAAAAAAATAAAAAGGGGGATCGAAGAAAACGGGGAAACCCGGGGATTGGAGCAGCCAAAAACTGGCCCTCTGCTTTAAAATTTGGAAAACTGGAAAAATAAAGGGGGAAAAGGGGGCCCAACAAAATCGAAAAAATTTGGGAAAGAACTGTAAAGGGTTCCCCCGGGAAAGGGAAGCCTGATGTTTTGGGGTTTTTTTTTCAGCCAAAAGACTTTGGGTACTTGAGAGGGTTAAATGCCAAATTGTTTAGTACCCCCAAAGAGTTAATTTTTATTCCCTCAATTTACAAGGGTAGAAAAGTAAAAACCTAGGGGTTCCAGCGGGAAACAACACCCGAAGCATACCAAAAAAAGTTTGGTTTGAAAGGGTTTTAAAGGGAGGGGTGAAATAATTTTGCAAAATTTTGGTTTCCCCAAATTCCCCAGACTTAAACCCCAAATCTGACCCCTTGGGGGGTTGGCAAAAGAGTTGAAAAAAAAAGCTCATTTTGTCCAGTCTGAAACCAAAAACTTTGGAGAACGTGAAAAAGGGGCCCTTTGGGAAAATTTTTTTGGGGAAGAGACCCGCTTAAAATCTGATGGAGGGGGAAAATGCCCTTTAAGGATTCAGGAAAGTGTTGAAACCCCCAAAAGTGGTTTTTAAAACAAAAATACAAATAAAAAAATAAAAAAAATAGTTTTTATAGGAGCATAACAGTAACGATGCAGTTTAAGGGAAAAAGTACCCACCCCATAACAAGGGCTTTTCCCTAAATAGCTGAAAAGTCAAATTTATTAAAAAGCCAAGTTTGTCTATAAAAAGAAGGGACTCATGTTCAAAGGAAATGGAAATTTGGAGGGTTTAAAGATATGAAGCCTAAAGCCCAAAGTTCAAAACATTGGGTTCCCCTTTTAATTCTTGAAAGGGGAAAAATAAGTAGTCTACACCCAAGGCCAAAATTTTTGAGAATGATAAAAATTTAAATTTTTTTACAAAGCCTAACTGCATCGGGTTTTTTACAATGGCAAATTTGCATAAATCCGAATGTTATAAAGAGTGATCCCTTAACAGAAATTTAAATTTTGAAAAGCCCAATAGTTCCCTAAAAAATTGAATTTTTTTCCCCCAAAACACATTTAAACTTCATGGCGGGCCCCCCCTTTAAAAAAGACCACCCAAACCCAACGTTTCAGGATTGGCCAAACAACATTTGGGGTTTGTTGAAAAGGAAAAAGGGCTGGAGACAATCTGTCATGTTTTAAGAAAAGAATCACACCACGGGGACATTTTAAAAGGGAAAGGCTGGTATTTGGGGCATCATTGTTTCTCTTCTGTTAACCCAAAGGTTTAACCTAAAAAAACGCTGCATTAAATCATTGCACTGCACAAAACTGGCCTAACAGGGAAAAAGTATCGCAGCTAGAAAGTTTTGGGCACCTCAGCCAACAATCTATCCCCATCAAAACAAGGGGAGAGGTTCCATTGTTGCCAAAAAGGCTCCAGGGGGCCCCCCAAGAAAGACCAACAAACGCCCGGACCGTCTTTTTAAAAGTTTTTTTCAGCTTCGGGTCGGGGGACCAGCAAAATTTCAGACCCTTTCTCAGGGAATGGGAAACAGGCAGGGATGAAATGCCTCTGCACGCCTGTGAAAGGGGGAGACATCATGGAGGGAAGGCCCCGGGTTTTTAAGGGGGGACAAAGAAGCCCCCTTCCCCTCCCGAAAAAAAAAATCAGGGGCCCCCACTGATATTTTTGCCAAAGGTACAGGGAGGGGACTGGCTGAGGACTGGGGAAAAAGTCATTTTCTCTGATGAATCCCCTTTCCGAATTTTTGGAACATCTGAAAACAGCTTGTTCGGAGAAGACAAGGTGAGGGGATCCCACCAGTCTTGTCTCATGCCAGCTGTAAAGCATCCAGAAACCATTCATGTGGGGGTTGCTTCTCCACCCAAAGGGGAATCGGCTCTCTACAGTCTTGCCTAAAAACACATCCATGAATAAAGAAGGGTAACCAGAAATGTCCTCCAAGAGCAACTTCTCCCAACCAGTCCCAAGAGCAGTTTGGTGATCAACAAGGGTCTTTTTCCAGCATGATGGAGCACCTTGCCATAAAGCAAAGTGATAACTAAATGGCTCAGGGAACAAAACAAAAGATTTGGGTCCAGGGCCTGGAAACTCCCCAGACTTAATCCCATTGAGAACTTGTGGTCAATCATCAAGAGACGGGTGAACAAACAAAAACCAACAAATTGTGACAAAATTGCAAGCATTGATTGTGCAAGAATGGACTGCTTACCCAGTCAGGTTGGTCCAGAAGTTGATTGAGACATGCCGGGGAAAGAATTGCAGAGGGCCTGAAGAGAAGGGGCAACACTGCAAATATTGACTTGCTGCATTAACTCATTCTAACTGTCAATAAAAGCTTTTGTTAATCATAATATGATTTTCACTTGTATTTCTGTATGTGATAAAAACATCTGACAAACACATAAAAACCAGAGGGCAACAGATCAGGTGAAAATATAATATTATGGTGTCATTCTCAAAACTTTGGCCATGACTGAAAAGTTTTTCTTTCCCCCCCCTTAAAAATTAAAAGGGTACAAAAAAAAAAAAGGGGCCCAAAATGTTTTCCTTTAAACCCCCTCGGGAAATATAAAAAAAACCGAACATGGTGCCATACAATTTAAAATTTTAAAAAAATTTTTGGGGTTTTTTAAAAAAAAAAAACTTTAATTTTAAAAAATTTCCAAAACTAAAAAAATAAATTTTAAAAAAAAAAAACCTTTCTACAATAAGGAATTTTTAAAAAGGTCTTAAACATTTCAAAAAAGGGTTTAAAAAAAAAATTTCATAAAACTTTAAGAATTATGGGGGTTTTTTCTCTAACAGGTTTTAACAACTGGGGAAAATTTTTTTAAAAATTTTTTAAAAAATTTTTTTTGGTCTTACCTTAAAACCTTTTTTCCCTTAAATCCCTTTTTAAAAAAATTTTTTAAAAGGGCCTTTATTAAAAAATGAAACATTTCCCTCTGTTGTCCATTTTTTTTCATAAAAAAAATTAGAAAACAAAAAAGGGGCCCTCCTGTTTTTTCCCCTTGTAGTCCCCCAAAAATTTTTTTTAATTTTTAACCAAAATTATTGAACCAAAACCAAAAATTTAAAAATTTAAAAATGCCCTTTTAAAAAAAAAATTTTTTTTTAAAAAACACCTTTTAAAAAGTGACTTTACATAAATCCCTTAAGATTCGGGGATACCTTTTTGGGGGGAAATTTAAATATTTAAATTCCCAGTAAAAAAAAAATTTTTTCCCCCGTTCCCTTTTTTGGGCCCCCCCCCCTTTTATTTCACTTTTACTATTTTTGGGGTTTAATAATTTTTTCCCGTTTTTTTTTTAGGGTTAAAGTTAAAGGGCCCTGAAACCGCCTTTTTTTTTTTTAAATTTTTAAATTTTTTGGAAATTTTTTTTAAGGTTTTTTTTATCCCCGGGTTAAAAATGTTTTTTTTCCCTTAACCCCCCCCTGTTTTTAAACCCCGGGGAAATTAAAAAATTGGGCCCCCCAATTTTTTTTGTCCATTATGGAAAAAGGGCCTAATCTTAAAAAGTTTGGGGGTTCAAGATGGGTTTGAACTAAAAAACATTTCCGGGGTTTAAAAATTTTTAAAGTGGCTAATTTTAGCAAAAAGTGTTTAATTTCGGGGCTAAAGGAGATCGTAAGGGTTTACACGTTTGGGTTTTTCAAAGGTCCCTTTAATTACCTATATTAAAGTGGCCGATTACAAAAAACAAAACCCCTTTTTCCCCGGGCAAAAACCCCTTTTTGGGCAGCCCCCGACAGCACCAGGGGAGTTTTCCAAAAAGGAAAAAAAAATTTTTTTGGAGGGGGGCCCCCATGCATCACAACTAAAACCCAAAAAGGGAAACCATAATTTGGAAAAGGTAATTTTTGTTGGGGAACCGTAAGTTTTCATCCAACCGCCTATTAATTAATAAATCATAAAAACCTTTTAATTTTTGGGGGGGGGGGGGAAAAACAAACTTCCCCAAAATTATTTTTTTGTTTTAAAGGAAATAAAAAGGGGGAAAAGCCCTTTTTTTTGGGACAAAATTTTGGATTAACCATTTTTTGATTTTTTTTTGGATGTTTTAAAATTTTTTTTTTAAATTTTTTTTTTTTTCCGTTAGTTTTTTTTCTTTTTGGAATTTTTTGAATAGAAATAATTTTAAATGTTTATTAAGAAATAATCAAGGAAAACCAAGGGAAAAAATTTTTTTTTCCAAAATTTGAAGAGAAAATTAAAAGATTAAAAGGGGTTTAAATAAAAAATTTGAATAAGAAAAAATTGATAAATTTTATTGTAGGTAAAAGTAAAAAATTTTTATTTATATAAAAAATTTTTTGGGGGTTTTTTATTTTAAATGAAATGAATAAATTTTAAATTTTTAAAGGTAATTAAATGGGGGGGGGGGGGAAAAATTTTTTAAAAGGGGAAAAATGGGGTTTTTTGTTTTTTTTTTAGGTTTTTTTTTAAAAAAGGGGTTATTTAAAAAATTTTGGGCCCAAAAGGTAACCCTTGTTTTAATTTATATAGGTTTTTGGAACTGGTTAATTGCCCCGGGGGGTTTTGATTTTTTAAATTTAAAGAAAACACCTGCTTTTTTGGGGAAAAGGGGAAAAGCTAAAAAAGCACCAAATAAGGAAGAAAATTGGATTGCACAAGTCAAGGGACGTTTTTTCATTGTACAAACAGTTTTTACTCAATACAAACAAGATGAAAATGTCAAGCCTCATACTGCTCAGGAAGGGGAAAGGTTTTTGTGTCTCAAGATGAACATGGGCCCCCATTCATATCAACCCAAAAACAAAAGCAAAAGACCGCTTTTAAATGCGGCGAACGGGAAGATTGTCATTATCCACAAGAAAAAGTACGTATCACAGGCTGAAAGGGCCCCTACCAGGAAGAAGCCATTACTTCAAAAAAAAAATTAAAAGCCAGATTAATTTTTGCAAATGCACACAGGAACAAAGATCTACCTTTTTGAGACATATCCTGTGTTTTGACTAAACTAAAAACAAACTGTATAGCCTAATGACTATCGTTACATTTGGGGGAAAAAAAAGAGAAGCTTGGAACCTAAGAACACCATCCAAACTGTAAACACAGGGGGGGCAGCAGATTTTGTGGGGGGTTTTCTCAGGAAGACGGGGGCACTTTTACAAAATAAAGGGATCTGAGGAAAGAAATTGTGCAAACTGAAGCAAAAATTCAAGAAACCACTCAGTAAAGTTAAAGTTTGGGTGGAAATGGTCTTTCCCAAAAAACAATGACTCGAAATTACTGCCAAACTGGTTACAAAGTGGTTTAAGGATAAACAAACATTTTTGGAGGCCCTCACAAACCCCAAACTTAAACCTTTGAAAAGTTTATAGCAACGAAAAGCAGTGCGAGCAAGGGAACCTAGCTTGACTTAGGCAAGACAAAAACTTGCTTGAACCCTCAACCTTTGCCAAACAAATTTGAAATTTGAACGAAAAAAGTTTTTTATCTGGTCTCAAAAAAGACGGGTTAGAAAAAAATTTTTAGCTTCCCGTGTAACAAAAAGTTTTGCAGTTTTTTTGATAAATTTTTAAAAGGGTTTAAAACTGGGGGGGCGCCATTCAGAAAGTGTGACTAGTGGATCGGTTTAGCACTGCAGCGACTTCCATACCTTTACCTCTGCCAATGTTGGTAGCACTCGTACCTTATTTTTTAATAACAAACTCTGGGAATGATGCCGACACGTGCCATCACTACTTGGTCACTAGGGGAAGCCCGGCTGATGGAACCGGTCTTGTTAAAACCCCTTATACATGCCACCATCTGCAGCTCATTTCAGGTGTTTGGGAATCTTTTTATAGCCTTGCCATCTTTATGAGACAACAAATTTTTTTTTTTTTTTTTTCAGATCCTCATTGAGTTGTTTGCCATGAGGTACTATGTTTAATTTCCAGTGACCGTTATGAGAGAATATGGGAGAAGTAGCTCCAAATTTAATACACCTGCTCCCCATTCCCACCTGAAACCTTGCAACACTAACTAACAAGTTGTATGACACTGTGGAGGGAAAGTAGCAAATTGGGCACAATTTGTCCATTTTCCTTTGGGGGTACCATTTTTTGCCACGGGTTTTGACATTTAGGCTTTTTGAGTTTTTTGAAGCAAAAACAAATTTACACTGTTATGCAACTGTAACTGACTACTTTTCATCATAAAAAATGTCAAATTTCAGTTTGGCCATGAAAATTTAATACAATACTTACAGAAATGTGAGGGCTGTACTCACTTTTGTGAGATACTGTAGTACAATGTACCACTTTTATTATAGTGTTCATAAATTTGATGCATGTAATAGCTAAATTCTAACTTCATACCCTTTTCAAGGTAGCTTACTTAATTCCACTAACTGCATCAAAATTTTGGTGTGTTTTCTCGTCGCACACCATAACACATTAAGCCTTTTCCACTAAATTACACCCTTTTTACTAAGGCCTTACCCTTTTTATTAGATGAGGTACAGAAGTTTCTAGAAACTGTCTAAAACACATCATATATGTAATGTAAAGCAGGTACGCCATTTTTCTTATCATTCGGGCACAACTGCTTTGATAGTTGTGCCCCAATGCTCTTTTGTTTCTATTTTCCTCTTCTACTAAATGGAACCTGTCAGCGCGTTCAATTACAGCAGATTTCCATTTCTCAGTAAGGTGTGTTTTACCCAGAAACACTGCAGAGTTTTAAAATAAAACACCCTGTAGAATGGAGTTAGGTTGAAGTTGGGTTGAAAGAATTGACGTGCAATTCTTTCAAAGATGGAGCTGACCCGGGAAGGGCAACACCAGCGCGAATTCCCATTAACGCCGCTCGGGTTCCCATAGCCCCGTGATAAATCACTGCTAATTGTTTAGATCCTCTCTGGGGCCATTCTGTCGGTCCCCCCGAGACGATCTAAAAATCGAGTTTAAAACGGGGTGAAAAAGCCATGTGAACAAGCTCTTACAATACTAATCATATAGAACTATTTTTGCATGGAGATTTATATTTGCATTATGTACTGAAAGATGTTTGATTTTAGTCACTTTCTATACTGTTCCTGAGCATCTATTTTCACTGTGATGTCATCCTGTCACATATTGTAGCACATATTGTCTTTTTGCCTTCTTATTAATGAGTCCAGATGGATCTCAGGAGGACCAGATGGCTTAGGAATGTGGGTATGCTTGCATCTTCCAAACACAGGATTTTAAATACTATAAATTGAGTAACAAATTAAATCAGTGTGTATATAGAATTCATAAGGAACTTTCAATTGGTTTAACATTTTTGTATTTCGATAGTGAGGTTTTTCCATACACATTATAAGAGATGCTATGATACTTGAGTTAACTCTGTGAAATGGTTCTATCCTGAATTCCATCAGTCCCCCGTTATTTTATTTTTTATCATTCTTTATATTACCTCAATAGACAATGAATGTCTATGGGGCCGGCGGGATGCTACCCCCCTCCCTGCCCCTGTACACACGGCGTAATTGCGGGGCGAAATACATCCCACAATTACACCATGTGAACCTAGCCTTAAAGTATTTCAGTCTACCACCTATGGATGTCCCAGAGCAAATGGAAAGCTACGCTACAAAAAATTGGAGCCCTATTTTTTTTAATTTTCAAGTCTTTTCTTTGTGTCCTCCGTTTGGCAAGAAAATACCTTAAAAAAAAAAAAAAAAAAAAACTGATTAAGTTTGCCATGTAAATGTGACTTAAAAGTTACATGGATTTTATACCTATGTGTGCCTAAGGGCTAGTTCACACGGCTTATTCAAGCCGTAATTGCGGGATGGATTTCGCCCACAATTACGGCTTGAATAAGGGGCGGGGACGCTTCTCGCCGGACCCCTAGACTTTCATTATCCATGGCGCGTATCCCGCTGGGATAATGAACATGTCACTTTCTCCCCGCCCGGCGGATTCGCTGAGCGGGTAGGAGAGACGGAATCCATAGTTCTCTATGAGAACTGTGGATTACCATAATGGCTGGGACGGATTCAAGCCGTATTGCAGCGCAGTACGGTGCGCAATACGTCTGGAATCCGTGCCCAAAATAAGCCGTGTGAATGAGGCCTTAACATGAAATAGATACTATCATAGTGTGCGTTGGCATCTGCAGGTTTCTGTGTAAAGGAAATAAATGTAATAATATGAGTGTATTAGGCTGTATTCATGTTTTGATCATGTTGTTAAAGCCCAAACCAGAAGTTGAAGCCCAAACGATAAAAAGATGAACAGAATCCTGTCATTTATACATTCCATCTTTTATATTCCACTTTGTTTTTTCCTTCAAAACCAACATCAAAAGCCTGATCAAAGCCCGCACAAGTAGGGGCACCATTAGCAAACTTTATTTTAATCAGTTAATGTTTCTATCTTGCTTAGGGAAGAATTAACAAGTGTGTTCATTGTGTTGCAGAACTATAGGGAGCTATTTTAGATGACATCAGGTCATGGTCAAACTGTTCTGGCGTACCACAGAATGTATTTTTCAGAGATTAAATTATCCATACAAAACTGCTAAATTGTCAGTGTTCTTTTACAAAGCTTATATTATGTTTTATGTACCTTGATCTGTTTACTCTAATTATGTTCATCTACAAAACCTAACACACATCTTCTAACATCTTGTATCATCTAGAATAATTTATACAATAATTAGTAACAAGGCACATATAAAAAATAAATTGTGCCTTGTGTTTTAACAGTATAAACACTCATAACCCTTCAATTAGAATATTTGTTCATAGTAATTTGTCTAATTACTTTAACTGCATGATTGCATAGGAATTGTTACATAAAATATTCAGATACCGCAGTTGTTAATGGTAAATTTAGACTTTCACAAATTTGTGGTGGCATTTTTGTTAATGCTAGGCTAAGTTCACAATAGGAACCAGCCCATATTGGCTAAATATGTCTAAAACCCTGCATATTAGGTATTCAGATGTATTCTGCTGCAGTAGCCAAAGGCTAAAAAAGAGCAGATATTTTCAACTTGCCTTATATATGTTATTTGTGAGAGAGAATAGCATAGTAATAATTAAGGAAATAATGTAGGCTCCTATTAATCTATTTATGCCAGTTTTTATATAATGTGTGCCTTAAAAAGTCGCAAATCATGTCATATGACAAATTTCTAACTTGAAGGACATAGGTCAACATGTCCCAATACGCAAGCGCCATTTTTTTGGTCTATTTTGTGGCAAAAATGCACCATATTCTTGATTAATAAATGAACTGTAATATACAACAAAACACCCAATAAATCCAAGGGCTGGACCAACCCATAGATAAATAAATGTTATTGATTTTAGAATCTACAAAACAAAAACACCCCACGGAAATCATTAAACTACTAAGGTATTATGAAGGAACTATATTAAAACATAACCTTTTATAAATCTAATATAAAAGACGTTAAATCGTTTACACTATCCTTACATATCCCTAGAAACAACTATACAAAGAATCTAACCTGTAGAATAAAATGGGTCAACCGCCCCAAAAAGGGCACCTCCACCAGGAACTTACTCCCTTTCTACACATAATATCATAGTAGTTAAAGGGGTTGTCTCACTACGAAGATTATAGTTGAAAATGTGGAGACCAAAAATCTAAGGATGTACGCCTTGGTTACTATTGGCAAAGTACTACGGTTTTAGAGAAAGGGCTGGTTTACATGTGCTTAGCAACGGTGTTTGTTACTGGTCAGGGAAGCATTCTGTCCTGCCCAGGTCGTGCACATGCAAAGGAAATGCAGTTAAGAGGAGGGCAGGATGTGTGTATTGGCAGGCAAGGAGGAGAAGCAGTGAGAGGACATGCAGGGGGTTGTGTGTATTGTATCCTCTTCACTGCTTCTCCTCCTTGCTTGCCAATACGCACATCGCTGCGCCTCCTCTTAACTGCCTTTCCTTTACATGTGCACGACCTGGGCAGGACAGAATGCTTCCCTGACCATAAACAAACACCGTTGCTAAGCACATGTAAACCAGCCCGTTCTCTAAAAACCGTAGCACTTTGCCAATAGTAACCAAGGACGTACATCCTTAATTTTTGGTCCCCACATTTTCAACTATGATCTTCGTAGTGAGACAACCCCTTTAAGTGATTTCCGTGGGGTGTTTTCGTTTTGAACTGTAATATCCCAAAGCTAGGCACATTAAATGCCGGGTATGACACATTGTAAAGCGCAATTATAATAGCAATGGTACGCTGTGCGCATCCGTAACGCAATGCACCTATTGAGGCGCATTACACAAACTAGCACTGATACGCTATTCGCCGCGACCGCAAAATGCTCCTTTTTCGACGCATTAAGTTTACTATGCAAGATATACCTGACGCCAGATATTTGAAAGTATCATACTTTCAGGCACACTTTACACTGATTAAATGCGCCTAAAATCGGCTGCGGCGACGCCAATTTCCAGACATGTCGCCCATAGTTTCTAAATTTTAGACTGATTTATTAAGAATGAAGTCAGGAAATAGTTGGGATGCTACGTGAAATGTAAATAAAATAATTATAACCATATTTTATTTTCAACAGAAGTTGAAAGTTAGACATTTACAATTAAGATGGGAAAGAAGGTGTTACTAGTAGAATGAAAAACATCTGGCAGATCAATTTTCAAGTCCTATGAATGTGTATAAAAAGAACATGTTAAAGTAGTAGTGTTTTTCTGCAGCTGGTTAGGGATTCCCTAATCTGTGAAAAAATGTGTTTAAGTATTGTAGAAAAATTTCAGAAAAATGTTCCTCAACATGAAATTGCAAAGGACTACGCCAACAGTCAATATCGGATGCTCCTTATCTATAGGCCTCCAGGAATTAAAAACAGGTACTGAAAATCAAAAATAATTCCTGAAATTAGTGCCTGTGAACATAGTTCACTGTGCAATATACAAATATCCACACAATCCAGAAACGCCGCTGTCTTATCTGGTCCAGAGTTCATTTAAAATGGACTGAGGCAAAATTACAAACTGTTTTGTGGTCAGATGATTTAAAATTTTACTTGTAAGTTAAAGATTCATTGTCCTGCAGACTTGAAAGGAGAGCGACCATCCAGCTTATCAGCACACAGTTCAAAAGCCTGCATCACTAATGGTATGGGGTTGCATTTGTGCCTGTGGTATGGACAACTTACACATTTAGAAAGATACCATTAATTCTGGGATGTATATAGAAGTTTTGGAACAACTCATGCTCGCATCCAGGCATGTATTTTTTAGGGAAGGCTTTACATATTTCAGCAAAATAAAGCTAGACCACATACTGCATCCATCACAACAGCATGATTTTGCTGAAGTAGAGTCCAGGTCCAGACCTTTCACGAATAGGAAACATTTGGGACATGATGAAATAAATAATTGGACACAGACAACAGGACTGTTGAGCATCTAGAATCCTACATCAGACGACAAGAATGGGACAACTTACCTCTACCTGACCTCCAGCAATTTTTTTTTTGAAACTGTGGCTGTAAATTTATGCACTATAGCAGGTTTATATTTTATTCTTTTATGTATACACAGTCTTAAGTGCACAAAATATATTGCGTCATCTCTTAACTTCGGCGCAATTAACTCCAAATACATATCTTTCTTAGACCTATATGTGAGAAACTCCAGTCTTGGCAAATGCAGGTCATAATATGTGGATAGATTTTTTTTAACTCCTTCCTGACGGATGGTCATAATATGGCTCTAAATTTTTTTGCTCTTTGCCTTCTGAAAGCCATAACTTTTTTATTTTTCTACCTACATAGACATATGAGGCCTTTTATTTTGCGGGACAAGTTGTACTTTCTAGTGGTGTTATTCATATTACTATAGAATATACTAGGGAACGGCAAAAAAATTCTAAGTGGGGCAAAATGTGAAAAAAAACGTACTTGCGCCATATTTGTGGGAGGTTTGTTGGTTTTTTTTTTGGTTTCTTTTAGACGCATCCGGCAATACCAAACATGTAGGGTTTCAGTTATGTTTTGGTACCGTAAAAAAATTCAAAACATTTTCTATTCTTGAAATTTGCGCTGCAGCGCCATTTTGTGCGACCAATAACTTTTTTGTACTAACGCCTACGGACGTCAGTGAGGCGGCATTTTTTGCGGGCAGATGTGTGCTTTTTAATGCTAGCACTTTGAAATGGATGTGACTTTTTTGATTACTTTTATACCAATTTTTATGTGACGTGAATTGACCAAAAAAAGACAATTTTGGCGTTTGGATTTTTTTTCTTCTACGGTGTTCAGCGTACGGGATAAATTATATTATATTTTTATAGATCGGACTTTTTCGGATGCGGCGATACCAAATATGTGTAACTTTTTTATTATTTTATTGTTTTTATTTGTAAAATGGGGAAAGGTGGGTGATTTGAACTTTTAATACTTTTTTTTTGTACTTTAAAACTTTATTTTTTTTACTTAAAATTTACTCCCCCTATGGTGCTTGACCACTAGGGGGGGGCGATCGTTTATACAGCCTAATGCATTGCATAGGCAATGCATTAGGGTGTTCAAATATGGCGGTTTCCCCACTTCCTGTCTGCGGACGGAAGTGGGGCAAACAGGAACATGGCAGCGATCAGAGCCTTCACAGGGCTCTGCGCTGCCATGTTAGCCCGTCGGGACTCAGCGATCTCACCGCTGATGTCCCGATCGGGCTGAAAAACGGTGCGCAGCACCGTTTTTCAGTCATTCAGACGCCGCGGCCCCCTTTGCCGCGGCGCCTGATGGGTTAAACAGCGCAGGCGCTAACACCCGGTGGCTGTGAAGCGGGATCGTGCCGCGATCCCGTTTCAAAGCCGCTAACCGGCGTTTTGACATACTAATACGTCAAACGTCGGTAAGGGGTTACATTTACATGTAACAGTAACAAGTCCCAAGACACTGTGGAGGTAAAATGGCAAAATTGGCACAATTTGTGCATTTTTTCTTAGGGGTGTATTCACTTTTGTTGCCAGCAGTTTAGATGGCTGTGTGCTGAGTTATTTTAAGGGCACACCAAATTTACACTGTGATACAAGCTATACACTGAATACTTTACATTGTATCAAAGTGTCATATCTTCAATGTTGTCCCATGAAAAGATAAAATATAATATTCACAAAAATGTGAGGGGTGTACTCACTTTTGTGAGATGCTGTACATGCCCAGTATAGAATGCAGAGAGCATAATTTAAGACCCGAAATGCATGGACAACCTTTAGGCCTCAGTGGATGCTCTGTAATGTCTTACCCGCTGGTCTGTTTCTTCATTTTATGATCTATTTAACCTCTTAGGCCCGGTTCACACGGCTTATTCTGGGACGGATTGGAGCCGTACTGCGCGCCGTTTTTGCGATTCAGTACGGCTCCAATCCGTCCCAGTAACTACGGTAATCCACAGTTCTCTATGAGAACTGTGGATTCCGTCGCTCCTCCCCGCTCGGCGAATCCGCCGCAGGGGGAGAAAGTGACATGCACATTATCCAAAAAATAATGCGGACGGCAGCACCAGATGGATTAAAACAGGAACTCTTTATTCCACAAGGAGTGCAAAATGCAACGTTTCAGCCATCATGTTATGGCCTTTCTCAAGCAGCACAAAAAGCACATTATCCAAGCGCAATACGCGCCGTAAATAATGCATTTTCTATGGGGCCGGCGGGCAGCGCCCCCGGCCCCGCCCCTTATTCAAGCCGCATTGCGGGCGGGATCCGTCCCGCAATTACGGCTTGAATAAGCCGTGTGAACCGGGCCTTAAGATGTGTTCCCAAAAGTGCTCATCCATGCGGCAGATCAGCTCATAGCTCGCTTCAAGCCGACAGTCTCTAAGAATGGGGAGGGCGGTATCCTTTACATTTATTACTATGCGAGTTTCAAATATAGCTGTAGTTTAATTTTTGTTTGGGGAATGGAAAAATTAGCAATTTTTGAGTTTTGGTTTTAATTTTTATGATATTTACCTTGTGATATAAATGAAATATTTACTTTATTTTTAAGTCCTTTCAATTATCACATTTATTTTCAACTTTATAATTTTCTAATTTTTCACAATAAAAACAGTATTTTTCTGCACATGTCATATTCTGACATCCATTACTATCTTTAATCATGTAGGCAAAGGTAAATGAAGATCTTGACTGAATACATTACTGATCTTATTTTGCTTTGTTTTATTAGCAGCCCAGGAGCTGGTTTGTTGGTCTCACTGACAAACTTTAACCCTTTAGAGCTCTGCAGCCTTGTGCCCTGATGTTAAAACCCCTCCATCCCCCAGTGTCTTTCTGTTAGGCTCAGCTAGAAATAGCAGAAATGTTAAGTCATTGCTATAGAATCCCCTACAGCCTGAACTGAAAGCCTAAGGGAGCTTGAAGCTGGTTGTGAAGAGCAGACTTTTTTTTTTTTTTAAACAGCCTGATGAGAAAACTCCTTTAATAGATAATTATTTCCCTCACACAGAGAAAGTAGTAGAGCTTTGATCATGTAAAATATGAATATATTTTAGGGGACGATGTCTTTAAACAACCCATATAGTAGATCTACAGTGAAGTTTGAGAATGAGTATTTTTATAGCTGAAAATATTAAGATTCTTGTTTTCTTCTTATAAGACATGATAGTTTCACTTATGTGAAATAAGATTTGAAGATTTTCCAGAGCTATGAATGAAATTTGGATCCCTTATCAATTATAGTTGTAAATGTGCATATAAAAATACCATACAAGCTAACTAGCAAAGCGTAAGTTTGAGGTCACATCTTTCCCATAGCAATTGAATTACTGAGTCATACTTCAAGTGCATTTATTCAGTCTTGACCTCCAGTATTTTCACTTACTTTACCATCAAAATTGTACTTAGAGAATGCTCAAGAACTTTTATATGGAATAAAAGCAAATAAAAACTATTTCCACTGTAGCAGGCTTGTCCCATAAATAATTAGGCAGTGCAGAGCCATAGAAAATTGCCGTAATGCTGTAACTTTCAAGATGCTTAAAGGGCATATAAAAATCGGAGAACATATAGGAAGTAGAGAGAGAACCACAAACTCGCACGATTTATTTTGTATGGTCTGTTCGGTAGAATGTTATAAATAGTACATTGTTTTAGTTGCTGCAATACAGTCACTATTATCCTTCTTTGTGTGCTTTGCTCTGTCATCTAAGGTCAGAGCAATAAAGGGGTTTTGCCACGAAGTAAAATTGACGTGGGAAGCTTGCAAATTAAATAATAAACATTTTCACCATTCATTGTTGTTTAAAATTCTGGACCGTTTTTGTTTTAGCTGCCCTTTTAGTGAACCATTGTTTACTGCTCGTCTCCAGGGGATACGACCTGGACTGAGAGCTCCTCAGTCCTGGTCGCACATGCTCAGACATCACCTCTTCTCTCAGACAGCTACTGAGTGTTCAAACCCCAGGTGTTGTCATTCTACTCCTGTCCTCTCTGCTCCTTATTAATTAGTCAAACAGTGCAAATAAATTAAAAAAGAGACCTCAATGAGGTATGTGTATTGATAAAGAAAAAAAAAATCCACAGGTTTGGTTCCTGTAGGGATTTGAACCTAGGACCCTTGTATCGGGAGGTAAAAAGCATTACCTCTAAGCTACAGTGTTACTACTTGTACCTCTGTAAATAAACAGACCTTTCTTTGACTCGAGAGAGGAAAGGCCTGGTGATGTCATCCTGCTGGGTCACATGATAGGCAATTCAAACAGATCACAAACGCCCCCTTCTAAGCACACAGAGCTGAAGAGCTGGATGCAGGAGGTATGAAATTAGATCGTGGCAAAACTCCTTTAAGAAGAGTAGTTTTCTTGGCAGGAGCAATTGATTTTGGTCTTTGCTGTTTGTGACATTTTCGCAAAGCAGACCTTCAGTAGGACTGGCTATAAAGAAACTTAATTCCATGGAATGAAGAACAGGCAGGCATCCATGTGGGTGCAAACTGAGTAACCCCAAGATGGTAGCCATAGCTGCAGAAGATAAGTAGAAGAAAAGTGCCATCAGACTGAGGGGGTAGGGTTTGTCCAGGTTGCCTCGATTAATTGTATGTGAGATTGTTCATTCAAATGATCACCCATTAATGTGCCAGTCTAAAGTGGCAGATTAGGGACATAACAAACCATTGTTGGCACATAATTTTAAAATAAACATTGGCCAAAATAGTCAACTTTGGTAATTCTGGACTCCTTTTATTTTGCAGGTATTATTAGCAGTTTTAGTCTCATATTATAGATAGAGCAGTGCACAGAAGCTCCTTCTGCAGCCTTAAAGAAGATCAGTCACATGCAGGAGTGTTCTTTAGACATTTTTTACAGTATTGATTTCAGTAACAGGCTGAGAATAGTGTAAGTGAGATGACATTAATGGAGAAATTACTGGGATTTTTTTATGTTCTCATATATGTACTACATTGTACTACAGTTTTCTACTAACAAAAGAAATACTGTGCAAATTAAAGCCCCAGTTACTCTACAGAGCCATTTGCACAAGACTGAAGGTGCCACTATACGATGTTCCATTAGGTGATATATGCTGCAGATACTCTCACAAAGAATTGAAGAGCAGAATAGCTACATAATATTTGTTAATGAAATGCTACAGTACAATGAAATCCATGCACCTCTCTCTTTGTTCCCTGATACAGCTGTGTAAGCGAGTCCTAAGAGAGTAGGAAAATTCAGTGCAGACCAATGTACATTTTATTAGTGGAGAGGAGATTCACATGAAGACAAAACTAAAAACACAAATGTAGTGGGGGAAAAAAGTATTTAGTCAGCCACCAATTGTGCAAGTTCTCTCACTTAAAAAGGCCTGTAATTGGCATCATAGGTGGACCTTAACTATGAGAGACAAAATGAGAAAGCAAATCTACAAAATCACATTGTCTGGTTTGGCAAATTATGGTGGAAAATAAGTATTTACTCAATAACAAAAGTTCATCTCAATACTTTGTTATATATCCTTTGTTGGCAATTACAGAGATCAAACATTTTCTGTAAGTCTACACAAGGCTGGCACACACTGTTGCTGGTATGTTGGGCTATTCCTCCATGCAGATCTCCTCTAGAGCAGTGATGTTTTGGGGCTGTCGCTGGGCAACATGGACTTTCAACTCCCTTCTAGGGCTTTCTATGGGGTTGAGATCTGGAGACTAGTTAGGTCAGTCCAGGACCTTGAAATGCTCCTTACGAAGACCCTCCTTCGTTGCCCTGGCGGCGTGCTTAGGATCATTGTCATGCTGAAAGCCCCAGCCAGGTTTCATCTTCAATGCCTTTGCTGATGGAAGGAGGTTTACACTCAAAGTCTCGTGATATATGGCCCCATTCATTCTTTCATGTACACGGATCAGTCGTCCTGGTCCCTTTTCAGAGAAACCGCTCCAAAGCATGATGTTGCCACCCCCATGTTTCACAGTAGGTATGGTGCTCTTTGGATGCAACTCAGCATTCTCTCTCCTCCAAACACAAGTTGTGTTTCTACCAAACAGTTACTACTTTAGTTTCATCTGACCATATGGCATTCTCCCAATACTCTTCTGGATCATCCAAATGCTCTCTAGCAAACTTTAGAGAGGCCCGGACATATACTGTCTTAAGCAGGGGAACACGTCTGGCACTGCAGGATCTGAGTCCCTGGCGGTGTAGTGTGTTACTGATGGTAGCCTTTGTTAAGTTGGTCCAAGGTCTCTGTATGTCATTCACTAGGTCCCCCGTGTGGTTCTGGGATTTTTGCTCACCGTTCTCGTGATCATTTTGACCCAACGGGGTGAGATCTTGTGTGGAGCCCCAGATCGAGGGAGATCATCAGTGCTCTTGTATGTCTTCCATTTTCTAATTATTGCTCCCACAGTTGATTTCTTCACACCAAGCAGGGCTACAATTTTGTTTCTGGTGTCTTTCAACAGCTCTTTGTTTTTCACCATAGTGGAGTTTGGAGTGTGACTGTTTGAGGTTGTGAATAGATGTCTTTTATATTGATAACAAGTTCAAACAGGTGCCATTACTACAGGTAATGAGTGGAGGACAGAGGAGCCTCTTAAAGAACAAATTACAGGTCTGAGAGCCAGAAATCTTGCTTGTTTGTAGGTGACCATATACTTATTTTCCACCATAATTTGCAAATTCTTTCCAAGTCGGACAATATGATTTTCTGGATTTGTTTTGTCATTTTGTCTCTCATAGTTGAGGTCTTCCTAGGATGTCAATTACAGGCCTCTCTCTAATCTTTTTAAATGGAAGAACTTGCACAATTGGTGACTGACGATATACTTTTTTCCCAACTATAGGTAAATTAAATACACTGCTCGGCTGCATGGCCATTTCCTCTACATTAAAGCTGTCAAATGTTATTCCTTCAGTACCACGGCTGTATATGGATATGGCTGTGAGGTTTAACTTGGTAACGTCTCCTATATAAACTAAAATGAGACAAATCGTTGTGCATCAGGGCTCACAGAAACTATCTCCGGCCTTTTACAGGACTACTGGATATACTGTATAAACCCTTCTCCCAATAAAATCTTTATGGCAAGGGCAGGGGGAAAAAGGCCATTTCGCTGTAAAAAATAACCCTATTTTTCCCAAGAAGTTCCGTCCTTCCGTGGCTCCCCTGGAAATGACATTGCACATTTTTGGGGCAGCCCTCCAGCGAGTATCACCGCGCCCCGCCGGTCCTCCCCGCCCCGTTCCCCCAACCGGGGTTTTTAAAAGGTACAAATTGGGGAAATAGCTGGACAGTGACCTTTCACCACTTTAGACTTCAGGGACTTCCTGCCTGTGCTCTGGGTCAGTTTGATGTCCCTACATTGATCCTGATCTTTGATTGCTGCCTTTTACCTCCGTTTACTGATGATCTGGTTCCTGGGTTTACCTGATCTGGGTTTACCTGCACAGCTGTTACTTGCTTCTATGCCAATCTACTACCTGCCTGTGACTCTGCTGCCTTTCATCAGTTGCTACCTTCCTGTGACCTGTTACCTCTGCCTATTCCACAGTCCTATGCTCAGCAGTTCGGCGGTAGCCACATCAGTGGTAGCGATACGGGGTTTCCACGCAGCTAAGACTCGGTCCCTTAGGCTATGTTCACACGGCTTATTTGCGGGGCGTAATTACGTCCCGCAATTACACCGTGTGGACGGGGCGGGAGCGGGGGGGCGGCACCTCTCCGGCCATAGATATCATTACTAGCGGCACGTATACGTCGCTAGTAAATGACCTGTCACTTATCTCCCCCCGCGGCGGATTCGCCGAACGGGGAGGAGAGACGTAATCCATAGTTCTCTATGAGAACTGTGGATTACCATAATGACTGGGACGTATTCCAGCCGTAATTCGCGCACTACGGCGCATAATTACGGACTGAAATATGTCCCATTTTAAGCCGTGTGAACATAGCCTTAGACTTGGGTTTGCATCTTCATCTCGTGCTGTGACCCAGACGATCCACATATACCCAGCTTTTCCCGTTAGTTACCAACCATCTCCCTGCCTTAAAAGAACTAAAATTTCTAATAATTG
>JAODAL010028056.1:0-53949 GCA_025379985.1 Phyllomedusa bahiana | reverse complement strand
GACAGTCCCTTTTGACTTGTTTTACTTAACCTGTTCACAGGTTCTCTGGGATATTCGTTTAGTATTTAAGTATTTTCTGTATACTGTTTGACTTGCTATTTATCTTTTTTACTTGATTTAGTAAAGGTTTTTTTTTAAATTTGTGTTTTACCCATAAATTACACAAAAGAAGCAAAGTTCAATAAATACTTACAACCATCTGTTATGGGACCAAAAAAAACATAGATATATTAAAAGATTACATAAAAACCTAAAATGCCAACATAATTACAAAGGCCCAAAGTATCCCGGATAAAGGTGCAGCGTAGGGGAGGGTGGTCACAGAAGACTCCCCGTTTCCACGTAAAGGGCAACCGCCACGTCTGGAGGGAAAGTTTTCCTCCATTATGCACAGTACGCATGGAGATGCCAGAGTGGCTCAGCCGACCTCAATGGACCGGTGCTTGTGCACCTGACAGGACATTGCTGAATACAAGAATAAGGATAGGTGAGTGAAAAGATAATAATTGATTATAGACTAAAACATAACTTTTAATATTTTAGCGTTTTAAAAATAAAGCACAAGCACAAGCAAGTACATAAATGCTCTATTATCTTATGGAAAGGACACAATTTGGATTTTCATAGATATTGTATCTACTCACGTGTCCTGGAGTATAAATGACTCACTTTTGGGTGACAATAGAAGTTTTTTCACCCTTTTCTGGCAAACAATGCACCTAACTACCCGGCTACGATTCTAATGCGCCTAACTATTTTATCGCATTGTTCGTAAGACAAAACATTTTGAATGCCCCTAACAAAAGGGGGTGTTCGGGGGCTTTATGGGGGTGACACCCACATTTGAAAATTTAACACATATATAAATTTGGGGTTTCGGCAAAATAGGCCTCAGACGGGCAGACATATTTCAATGTGGCTGTCTGAGCCTGGGGAGTCAAAGTGGAGCTAGATTTGCTGTAGGGGGCAAAAATTTCCCAAAAATTTTTTTCCCAAGTTCCACCATACATTAAAAAAAATTTAATTCTATATTTATCAAACAATATAAAATGAAATTATTTAAATGTAATAAAACATTTTATCATATAAAATTAATATAAAAATATGTAATATCCCCAAAAAATTGAAATATTTCATATAAAAAAGTATTTACAATTCAAGAATTTTTAAATTTTTTTTACTTTAATAACCCACGATAATGTTGTTCAGATTTTTTATATTTTAAATTTTTACTTCTTTACATTTGAAATTTATTTTTGCTGCCCACCCTTTTTTCACATACAGCAAAGCCAACACAGCACATTATTTCGGGGACCGGGTCCTCCAAAAGAACATTTCTTTTCACTGACATGCATTCAATGATTTTTCCTTTTTTTTCCAACCTGTCTATAACCTTTTTACATTTGGGTGCATTACTTCGCCCTAAGTTCCGAATGCCCTAAACATAGGCAATGCTGTTGAATTTTACACACCATTTAAACGCACAAAAAACCATTTTTCAACATCGGGCACTTTAACACGAAAATAACTCAACTACTCACTTTGACGCGCCTTCATACATGTCGCCCTTAATGTCCACAAGGATTTACAACAGGTGACATAATTGAGCTCTTATATGAAAAAATGGACTTATGGCCCTATAATATATTCATTTAAAAACATTCTAGACATTGTAAATGCTGAGAAGATGCTGGCAAGGTATATAAGTTAGTCTAAGGTTTATAATCACTGGGAAATGTGTCGGGCAGTGTGGCTGCTACTGTTTATTCTGGTGGCCACTCAACTGTATTGAATAATGTGGCTACCATTGTTTACTCCAGTCATCATCTAACTATATTTTTATTGGGCATTTTTTTCATACAGGCATACATTCTTTTGAGGTGGAACACTTTATCCCCCTTTTTGTCTTTCTCGGACAATATCTGTAACAAACCCCCCCTTTTTTTGGGGGTTTTTGGGAAACCCCCTTGAGTGGGGCCACCCTTTTCAGTCTGAATGAAAGAACCTGTCAAAAATCTGGCTTGTGGTATACCTTGCACAGTGAAATTGATATGCTTAATCTAAGCACATACATAATTTAGGGACTAGCCATATTTTGGGCTTTTTTGGCGCGTACTTTAGACCATTTAAAAATTTACGTGTCTGCCTATACTGCACCTATTTTTTGTGTACTACAGTTCATTTATATAGAGATTACAATTTTTGGCACCAAATACATGGCATGATTATAATTAGAGATGGGCGAATTTCTCAAAAATTATTCGGGACTTCGCCGAAATTCCGCAAAAAAAATTTGGTCCGAATTACTTTCGGGATGAATCGATTAAAAAGCACTTTTCCAGGGTGCAAGAGCCTGCAGGTGCTGTAAACGCTGTGGGCCTCTTAAAAAGCAAAAGGGGTTGGGTTTGGGGCTTCATACAATTTGTGTTTTAGTATGACAGTAAAATGACTGCCGCCGCTCTAAATCGCTTCACTAAAAATTCCCCGGGCACTTAGAGGGCTAAACGACCAAAAAAATCAAGCGGGAATGTACCTGATAAAGTCATGCCAGCGAAAGCGGAAAAAAAAAAGTGTGAGCTCAGGGGCAACAAAAGACGAGTGTGGAGGTGACGGGCAGCCACACCATGGGGTCAGGCAGTGGCAAAAATGACTTTCGGGGAGGGGGCCAAAACACGAGGAAGCCACAGGTGGCAAAATTTACTGAAGCGGGGGGGCCCCACGGGGGCAGCACATAAAGGTCAGGCAGGGGCCACAAAAACACAGTGTGGTGTCAGGGCAACAGAAACACAGCACAGCATGGGGTCATAGAGTGGCACAATGAAAAGGGGTTTTTAAAAGGGGTTGGGTGGCAAAAACCACCCCCGGGAAAAGATGGTGGTGGGCAGATGGAAAAACCTGGCAGAAAAATGTGTGGCATCGGGCGGGTGGCCATCAGAAAGGGGCAAAGGCAGGTAGTTTGAACCCAGACTGACGCCAAAGGGTTTTGGGTTTGTGGGAAACCCCGGGGGCCCCCAATCCACGCCTGATTCATCTTGACAAAGGTCATCATTCCACTTTTCCCCGTGGACAAGCGGGTTCTCCTTGGAAATTTGTTGCCCCCCCGCACTGAACCCCCCCTGAGGCCACACTACGGCCGGGCGGGACGTTTCTCCACGAAAACTCGGGAAAGTTGCGGCCACACACCCATTTTTGGCTGCCCAGTATCCAGGGGACCCTTCAAACCGAGGGGGCAGAGGCTGCCCCAAGTAGGCCACAACCTGTTGGTTCAGGGACTGCTCCAGGTCCTGTGCTCTGCTCGATGCCCTCCCACTGGGGCGGGTAAAGGGAAGCTGTCATCGGGAAACCCCAACTTAGGTTACTATGATGGAGGGGAAACTGCTCCAACCCCCCCCCCCCTTTCCCCCCAGCAGCCGGGGCAGTAGTACGTGAGCGCTGGGGAAACCCCCCCGTCAACCTGTCAAGGAGGGACGATCCCGCACACGGGCAGGGGCCCAAACTGATTACGGGGGGTTTTCCCTATAGCATTTGAGTTTGTTTTCCCCCTCTAAATACTGGGAAAAACCCCCCTTTTTGGCCCGGGTAGCGAGGTCCAATAGGGTGGAGAGCCAGAAGCATCCCTGGGCCGGATGCTGACATTGGTTTGTCACTACCAGACAAATAAGCATGCTGGGGGGCCATCTAAACAAGTGACCCCGGGGGCCCCTGCCCCCCATTTCCACTTTATACTGCCAGGGTGCTTGGGGGCCAATCCTGCCTCGCCCTTCCTCATCCCAAACCACCCCTCCAGCTGTTTCCCTGTCCTCCTCTTTTGTCCCCTGGGTAGAAAACCACTCTTTTAAACCAGACAATGCTTCTCCTCCAAGGGTTCCCCCCCCCTTTCAGTCCCCCCCGGGACCCCAGGGGCCCAAACGAAAAGGAGTCCCCCAAACCCCTCCAGTCCCCTGCCCAGACAGATTTTTAAAGCATCTTTTCCCCAGGACATAAGAAAAAGTGGAATGACGTTTTTTCACCCCGTAGTCCGGGCGCTGACAAATAACAAAGCCTCCTCGAAGGGCCCAACAAACGGCGGGAAAGTCACGAAAGAGCTGCCACTGCTGACATCAAATTTAACAGGGGGGGTTTACTTCGTCTCCCTTTGGAAAACAAAAATTTTCCTTTTTTTTTTTTTTTTTTTTTTTTTTTAATTTTTTTTTTTTTTTTTTTTTTTTTTTTTTTTTTTTTCCTTTTTTTTTTTTTTTTTTTTTTTTTTTTTTTTTTTTTTTTTTTTTTTTTTTTTTTTTTTTTTTTTTTTTTTTTTTTTTTTTTTTCTCTGTTTCATACCGTCGGCCCAAACATGTGCAGGCTAAAAATTCCAGCGGTGGAAACATCGCAAAATCAAGTGTTTTTGGGGGGGCCGTTCGCCGCTGCAACTCGAGGGGGGTGTTCCTGGCTTTGTACGAAGGGAAATAAATTTGCATGCACATTTTCCCCGGGCCATTTCAAAAATGTTCGGAAGAAGGGTGGAAGACTTCAGGAACCTTTTCAAAACCCTTTTGAAACACGTGCGCCATGCAGGGCGCATGGACCACCCCCTCCTGGGTGCAGCGGGGACACCATTCCCCCCCTTGCCCCGTCACCAGGTTCCGATTTGCATTTGGGCGGGGAGAAAGCCACACATCGATTTCTTGCTGCATGACGGGGAGCATTTTCCTCCCCTGTGTGACTTCGTTCGCCGAGGCAAGCCGGTGTAGAACTGCGTGACACCGCTGTGCCCTACACATGTGGTATGAAGGGGGCAGTACTTGTGGAGGCGAGATGGTGGTGAAGGGGGAGGGGGAGGAGGCCGGGCATTGGCGCAGGTGCAGCAGTTTTTACAACGTGGAGGGGAAAGCGGCGTCCCCCTGTCCAAGTTGTTGGGGTGGGCCCGGGGAGGAAACACATTCACCCATGGGGCCCTAAAGGACATGTACTGGGTCTGACCGTAGTTACCGCTCCAACGTCCCCGCAGCCTGCCCCCTTGGAACAAACCCCATAAACTCAAGGACTGACCCCCTTTTTGTTCTAAAAATTTAAAGTGGAAATTCCTTTTGGAAAAGAAAATTTCGGGTTGGAAATCTCCATCCGGGTCGGGACAAGCCATTAGTTCCTGAAGGGGGCCCGAGCCCCCCATTTTGGGAAAGGGGGGGACTCAATACCCAAAAACTTGGGCAGGGGCAACCCGGCAGCTGCTGCACCTTAGGATGGTTGGACCATCCCGTTGTCTCTTTCCCAACGCCTCGCTGAACGCTGCTTGGGGCCATGAGTAACGAGGAGCAGGAGCATCTGGCCCCGGGGATGATGTCAAAGAGGGAAAAAACCCCTTCTGCAGAGGTGGGGGAGCCTTGACTGGGTGCAATGGGAAAGCGAGCCATGGGGGCTTCTGCACTGTTTTGCGGGGGAGGAGGGACCACCACAAACTGACCCCGTTTCCCCCCGGCCCCGGGTGGTGACGCTGCATGTGTTTACGCAGGGCCCCTGGGGCCAACGGTTAAAAACCCTGGGCCCCGCTTCCCCTTTTTTCCCCCAGGTTTTACATAACCCCCTATTCGGGTTTCCCCCGGTTCCTTTGCAAAGGGAAATGCCCCCACCCCCGGGCTACGATTTTTAACCGCCAACCCTCCGCACTGATGACCCCACTGCCGCCGCTTCCCGCGGGGCCCCTGTGCCCTACTTTCTTGGACCTGCGAAACGGATTTTTTACCCCGTGGCCGTTGGGTCCCCCACCTCACACTGCTGCTATCTGCGACTCACGGGCCCCAAACCCACTTGCTGGGTGCGCGCTGCCTGAAAGCGCAAGCTGACCCCCCCCTTTTCCTTACATGGAAGCCCTTCCTCACCCCGGGGGTTTTCCCCAAATGCGGTCGGGTACATCATCATTTTAAATTTTGTTTTCATCGTCCCCTGCTGGCCCCCATTTACCTTCCCCGGTAAAGCCCAGGCTTACCTCTCACAACATGAAACCCCCCATGCCCCTCTCCACATCATACTTTTTTCCGCCTACTGCAAGAACAGGGGGAAATTTGGCCCCCCCTTTTTCGCTGCAAGTAGCTTTCTGACTGCCCCCTCAAATTTTTCATCCTCCATAGTAAAATTTTTTGGCTGAGGGAACCGGGGGGACCCGAGGCGGGCTTTAGGCAGGGGAGGGGCCCCTGACCCGCCCTTTCCGGGGCCCTGGGCCCAACAAAAAGGTTTTTGTTTTGAGGGTTTCCCCCTGACTCTTGGGTGGGGGTTGCAGATGTCACTGGGGGGAAAAGGAGACCTATCAACCAATCCAAAAACCCTTGGGTTTTCTGAACAAACACCCGCTAGAAAGACAGGGCATTTTGGCTTTACTAAGTGGGCCCCTTTCGCCCACGTCCCCCTTTTCCGGGGCTGCGACCTGGGCCTGTTTTCCCGGGAAAGTTTGTCCCCAAACCCCCCCTGCAGAGCCCGCCACCCCTCTGTCCCGACATACGGGTTTTTTTTAAAATGTACAGACACTGTTTGAGGGTGATATCTGTTATGATAAATATACACCCTGTTTTTGACTCCAAAAAAACCCCCGAACAAGCTTGGGGAAAACCCCTTTGGAAAATAAAATTTCGCTTTCCCCCAAAAGGCCAAAAAAAATTTTTCTTGTAAAGTGCCGTTTAAAAACATGTGTTTTTACTAAATGTAAAAGGGACAAACAGGGGTTTAAAAAACCTTTGGGCATGAATTAGGCTACAGAGAAAAATTTAAAAATTTTTTTATTTGCGTTTTAAAAATCGGTTTTTTTTTTGTCAGCAGACCAAACAAAACAACGCTTAATTAACCCCTGGATGTAAATTGCGCCAAAGTTTGAGCCGCACAAAATAGTTTGCTTTTAGCGTGTTACAATTGCGTGTTTCCCCCACGCCCACAAAAGAGATACAGTTTAAATTTAAACCTTTTCTTTTTTTAATTAAAGGGTACAGAAAATTTTTTATATTTTTTGGGGTTAAAAAGACTTTATTTTTTCAATCACACCACAAAACAACCTTAATTTTAAACCCTGGATGTTTAAAAGGGGCCAAAGAATTGAGCCGCACAAAAAAGTAGCTTTGAGCGTTTACAAATTTCGTTGGGTTAAACCCCCACAACAAGAGATACAGTTTTTAATTTTAAACCCTTTTTCTTTTTGAATTTGGGGACAGGGAAAAAATTTTTATATTTTGGCGTTGAAAAAGACGGTTTAATTTTTGGGCAGCACACCACAAAAACCCAAAGCTTAATTAACCCCTGGGTTAAAAGGGGCCAAAGAATTGAGCCGCACAAAATTTGGAGCTTTGGGAGCGGTTTTTCAATGCTGTTTTTTATGCCCCACAAAAAAGAAATACAGTTGTTAAAATTTAAACCCTTTTGGGTTTTGAATTAGGCAAAAGGAAAATGGGGATATATTTTGGGGTTGAAAAAAAAGGGGTTTTTTGGGGTCAGCACACCACAAAACAACGCTTAATTAACCCCTGAATTTAAAATTTCGCAATAGAAAATTTAGGGAGCCAAAAATTAAGTGGGATTTGTATTTTAAAAACCCTGTTTTTTTTAAATGAAAAACAACAGGGAAAAGGCTTAATCCCAAATTTTTAAAATTGAATGTTTTAAGGGAGCTGCATGGGCGCACACTGATTTTTAGATCCAAAACCCAAAAAAATTTGAAAAAGAACAATTTAAAAGAAAAGTCCCCCTGAGACAACTGAGACACCCCACAGAAATCGCTATAAAAAATCAATTCTTCAGTAAGACTATCAGCCGCGGGAAATCCTTCCCGATGAGCACAGGAGAGGAGTTTACTCCCGGGGTCGCCCCGGGCTTTTTAAGTGCGGGACATTTACGAAATCCCCCGGGGGTCGATTGCTTCACCTCTGCACATGTCATGCAGGCAAGCCCTTCTTCCCCCCAGAGTGCTTTTCCCCCTGTGGCGCCATGTGCTCCAGCCATTTTATCAAAACAAAACACACTTCTTTTACCCTAAGTACCCCCAAAATTCACTTCTTCCGAACCGAATTTTTCCCGAAAAATTAAAAAATTTTCCCCTTCGTTAGAATCAAATTCCCCCCCATCCCCTAATTATGATATTTAACTTGTAGAAACCCGTGTGACATTCATATTTCACTAGACATCACAGAGGGAGATAGGAACAGCACAATATAAGCCCTATTTGTCTAGAATAAAAGACAAACAATATAAAAATATTAAAGACACAAGGAAAAATATAAAATAGCTGATAGAAGAATCACAAAAATGGTGAGAAAAATTATGAACCACTTCAGCGTCTCTATGTGCACTACACATGATCTAGGAAAACTTTCCTTCTGGACATGCGCAGTTGCTCTTGACTGCCGCAAATGGGACAGCCTGATGTGACTGCCGCGGCCACAGTGCATGTGCCATTCTACTTCCGGGGTGCTGGGCCATTTTGTTATAACTTCTGGCATTTCAGGTGATTATACATGATCTGATTCTATATATTTATGTTTTTATGGTATTATACACAGACTGTGTATATATAAGTATTTATTGCACATTTGCACTTTTTCATGTCAAAATAAATCTTTTGGCCAGCAATTTCCATGTGACACCCTAGTGTTGCTGAAAACATATTGGTGAATGATAACCATGTGACATGAGCATAAAAACATGTGATAGGAGGTATATCTTGCACACCCTCTGAGGAAGCAACTGTGAAATGTACATAAGGGTGTCTGGTCTTCTCTTGTGTGGAGTCTAAAACTTTTTATCTACCTCTATGCATATTTATTACTAAGAGTAAACATCATATGACTATCATTATTTACAAAGCCCCACAAAATTTAAAACCTGGAATATGTTCTTATCGTCTCTTATCTTTTACAATTATATGTGGAATATTTTGTACTTCTCTAAAAAGATCCTTTTAATTTTTTAGGGCAAAATTTTTCTCCATTTTTCTTCCTTATTTTAAATTTAATTTCTGTTTTCCCATTTTTTCAGACCAGCTGCTTTTCCTGTGGACCTCCCCTTAGTCCCCCTCTTTTAGGGTTCCTTTTACTTTTTTCCCCCCTTGTGTACTCCATCTGAGTCTCTTTTCAAACCCTGGCTGTGTCTGTTTATCCCCATCTTGCCCTTTCAATCCCACACCTCGAACTACCACTCTTGGTTCTCAGTCCTGGCTATTCCTAACTATGCTTCCATGTTCTCCTTTAGGCTAGGGCCACACAACATAGGACAAAAACCGTCAGAAAGCTGGCTGCTTTTTGTCTGATGCATGACCGCGGTTTTTGTCACGTTTTGCACGAAAACCATGACCATTAGTATCCTAAAACGGCCGACAATATGATCGTTTTTTCACTGTGTAATTAGCCTTTAAAAAACAATGAGGGTTTTTTAAAACATGTTCCCCACTCCATCCTCAATCCCACCAACAGGTCATGTTTCAGATCTCCCACGAACAATGACAAAAAAATCACCTTGAGCAAATTAATCACCTGAGCAAGCTAAGGAAAGCCCGAAACGACCTGTTGGTGGGCCTTGAGACTGGAGTTTGGGGACCCCTGGTTTTTAAAAAATCCTCTTTGTCCCCGACTTTAAGCAACTCCCAAATTTTTTATTTTTAAAAACCTTGAATACTAAATCTGGACTTTAAAATGCTTCTGGTTTTCTTTTTTTCTGTTCCTATACAGTTTTTGCCCGGGGGCCACATTACTGTTCTGTGTTTCTAGCTGCCTCTAAGTGCTAACTATTTTAGGGACTCAAGTACATGTCTTCTTGGTCAGATAAACAATGAAAATTAGTAAGTCACTTAGAGTCCACTTCCCAGTCTAAGCAGTGCAAAACTAGCTGTTTTGTCAAGAAAAAGGCAACACAATAGTTAGAGAGTAAACCCATCCCATTTGCATAACAAACTGAAATGTTGCAGGTTACTGCATGCTACCTAAGAAGTTATGCAGCTGTTTTTCCCCCTTAAGTTTTCCCCGCTACCCAAAAAATTTGGGGGGGAACTGTGTTTCCATTCTGTTTCTGGGACTATACTTTTGTGGGTAGTCAGATAATCCTTGAAACATTATTGTGTAAAAGACTTTATAGTCCACAGTGTTGACAGATTTATATGAGTAATTGATAACTCTTTTTAACCCAAGGCAACACAGTCTGTTTCAGGGAATAATCTTAAGGAGAAAGAGAGGAGAGAAGGCATGCAGTCACATGGATGGAACAGAACTATGGGGGACGTTGGAGTTAAATTTTTTACTTAATATGTTCCTCAACCAATTTATATGTTAATCTACAAAGATTTTTATCTTTCTAAAAGGGAAGTCTTTCTTACAGATTGTCCTGATATCATACATTTACTTTTCAGCATCAATGAGATTCCTTAACGCTTAACCTAAATAAGCCAAGAGGCTGTGATGGTATCTATTGGAGTTACGAGATTAGGAGTTAAATTAAAAGTAGTATTAAAATAGTCAAGAGGGTCTTCCTGAGTTTTTTGATAAAGGGAAGGTTTGCATTAATGCTGTGTACTGGTCCCCCGGGGACGTCAATCATCATGCCGACAATGTTGTGGGCTGGTGACGCCGGACAAACCCCGATGCTTTCAGAAAGCAAGGGTGGCGGGGAAAGGACCAGCGACGCCAATCTCGGCATAAGGACTCACTCCCCCAAAACCACTTCGAGTCCACCATGGGTAGTGACTTTGAAGGTTTATTCAGAGGGGTGGAGCTCACCACTGGCCACGGGGAGCAGCAGTGCCAGCAGTAAATCCGCTGGCCCCCATGCCGCGATCTTGCGAGCCCACTTGGAGCCGCAAATCGCCTGACTACCCAAACGTTTAATTTGCGGGGAAACCCCCACCCGACCTTTAGTATGGGTACGCAAATGTCGTTTAAGGGGGTTTAAAAGTGGGTAGGGAAAGGTAGGAGGATAGATATCAGGAGGGCTGGAGGTAAGGTATTTTTGATATGGGGCCCCATAAGTTTGAAAATTTTTAAGGAATGTGCGGGTGGAATAAGGGTGTCCTATCTAACCCGGAACCTGCCTAAACAAGCGATCACTCCGAAAGGGTGACTCCGCACTGGAACCTTATTTTAAACAAACCTTGGCATTAAACAGGAATCAAAAGGCAATATACAACAGATGAACGGAGCACAGACAAAACAGAAAGTAAACAGATACCAGTGGTGAGTCAAGCCAAGGTCAAACAAAGAGAGAACACAATACAAAATCACAAATCAGGAGAATAACTAAGAAGCAAACCAAATCTGGAATCTGAGAAACACTTAAAAGATAGCAGAACCACCAAACCAAAAAACAAAACACAAAATCAATCACAGACATTGAATAAACAAACAGATTTTAATAACCTGCTCCAGCCAATGATTGGATTCAGGGACTTAACCCATGAAACACTGTTCCAAACCTAAGCTGAGGCTAAAACAAGAAAAAACCTCTTAAAGGGGTGGAATACCTTATTGACAGCACCTCCCTCCCTTTACGAGGGGCCACTGGCCTGACTTACACATGATTCGTTCCTCTGGTCCACAACTCTTCCAATGAACTAAATATTTCAGTCCATTCCTGATCCTATGAGAATCCATAGTTTTTTCCATATTGAATTTCAGATCCCCCTCCACCTGGACTGGCATGGGATATTCTTTTAGGGGACTGACTGGAGATACATAGGGCCTCACGTATGAAAACTGTCTAGGTCTAAGGCTTTCCTTGTTGCCCATAGAAAACGATCAGAGCGCCCCTTTCATTTCATATAGTGCTCTGAAAAAATGAAAGGGGAGCTCTGATTGGTTGCTATGGGCAACAATGAAAGTCTTAGACCTAGACAGTTTTCATACATGTGGCCCATAGTTTTTGAGGAGAGACAGTAAACTCCTTGGTGGCAGAAACATAAGCGGTGACATCCCGGCGCATGGAGGGCCTCCAGTAAGTGCAAGAGAAGTCTTTTTAACTTCCCATTATTCTTGAATGGCTACAAAAAACTGAATCGTGCATCTGTTTGCACAACTGGAATCTAAATAAATTCCCATTGGGAGCAGTGGGTGGGGCTAAATTCTGAAACTGTCTTATGTCACTGGTAAGGCTGGGAGACACCGTTAAGACTACAATTCGATTAGCTTCAATGGGTTGGGATGGTAATTCTGGAGGACTGAGTGATGTAGAAGCTTTGGATCAATGTATCAGCTTTAACATTTTTGGAGCCAGGTCTGTAAATAACAATAAAGTTAAAGCTGGTAAAAAAAATGAATAAGGCCAATCTAGCCTATCTGGGATTCATCTGGTGAATTCATGATGTCAGGTTCTTATGTTCAGTTAATACAGTAATCTGATGTGTTGCTTCCCCCAAGAATTGATACCATTTCTCAAATGCCCACTTGACGGCGAGAAGTTCTCAATCTCATATTTTCTCAACATGGGGAGAATTTATGTAAGAAAAAGGGCAAGGGTGTAGGTTTGTCAAAGATGGAGGCCCTTTGCGACAGAACTGTCCCCGATCCTACCTCAGAAGCATTAGCTTCCACAATAAAGGGGCACAAGAGATCAGGTTGAACCAGAACAGGGGCTTCAGTAAAAAATTTCTTCAAGTTTTCAAAAAAAAAACAAAAAAAAAAAACTGTCCAATAAGATGCCGAAAAATGGAATGAACAAAATTTTGGAAAATCTCTGGTGCATTGCTTAAGCCGAAGAGCATGACCAAATACTCATTATACCCTCCGGGGGTATTAAAGGGCATCTTCCACCCATCTCCATTGTGGATGCAAACTAAATTATATGCACCCTGCAAATCTAATTTGGAGAACCAGTTAGCCTGTGAAATCTGGTTGAACAGATCTGGGATGAGAGGAAGAGGGTAGTGTTGAGCGATTACATTGGCTATCAACATCGGTCGATGGTCGATAGTCGGCCATCATCGACAAGATATTCGATGGTCGATGATAGATGATCACCGATGACCATTAAAGTCTATGGGAGAGCAACAACATCTTCATTCTTACACCCAAACAGGGCTGGAGAAGCTGGAATTAAAATCCACAACAGTCAAATACGTGCTACATCTTAAGCAACACACTTAGGTTAAAAAAGCCACAGAAAAAAAATCACAGACCATTCACTATCCCTGTCTTGTACCACAGCATGACCCTTAAACCTGCATCACCCACAAATTAAAAAGTGCCAGAAGGCAGTATGATTTGAACCATCATTTTACTTGAACTGGACATTGAATATCCCTGTCCTGGAACGCAGCATGAGCCCCAAACCTGAAATGACCCCCAATTAAAAAGTGCCGAAAAAAAAGTCTTTCAACCACCATTTAATTTTTCACTGGACATTGACTATACTGTTCCTGGGCCACAGCATGAGCCCCAAACCGCATGACCCCCAGATTAAAAAGTGCCAGAAAAAAGAAGTCTTTCAACCACCATTAAAGTTTCACGGGTCATAGACTATCCCTGTCCTGAGCCACAGCATGAGCCCAAAACCCTGCATGACCCCAGATTAAAAAGTGCCGGAAAAAGGAGTCTTCAACCACCATTTTAGTTTAAACTGGACATTGACTATACCTGCCCTGGGCCACAGCATGAGCCCCAAACCTGCATGACCCCCAGTTTAAAAAGTGTCGGAAAAAGAAGTCTTTCAACCACCAAAAAAGTTTCACTGGACATAGACTATCTCTGTCCTGAGCCACAGAATGAGCCCCAAACCTGCATGACCCCAGATTAAAAAGTCCCGGGAAAAAGGAGTCTTTGAACCACCTTTTTTAGTTTCAGTGGACATAGTATATACCTGTCCTGGGCCACAGCATGAGCCCAAAACCTGCATGACCCCAGAATAAAAAGTGCCCGGAAAAAGGAGTATTTCAACACCATTTTATTTCACTGGACATATACTGTCCCTGTCCTGGGTAGCGCTTTCCCCTCCGTATGAGTGCGGACCAATTGAGCTTCACTTGGAAATAACTGGTGGTTAACGCTCCTGTTCCCCCAGTGCACTTTTTCTGGCATCTTTTATTTTTTTTAAACTCAACTTTGCTGGAGGAAATTGGGTCTCTGTACTTGTTCTCTGTCCGTGCTCCATGTTCCATGTCCTCTGAATAACCTACATCTGGTCAAGTTTTCCTGTCCCCTCGCTTGTACAATTCAGAGGAATTTTTTACCAGCTATTTTGTACAGGGCAAGTTTTTAGTAGTTTAATTCTAGAAAACACATTTTTAAAATGGATGGAATCCCACCAGTCTTTGTTTCTCTTTTTTAATTGTATATTAAATGGGTTTGTCTAAATTACAGGGATTGATAGCTATGTTAAACGATTTTGCAAAAACAAGTAAATTTTGCAATATTGTCCCATTTAACAGTGTCCTACCTTTTCCTGTTTCTGACAGCACCATCACCCTTGAGCCACTCTTGACAATTGTGAAAAACCCAAATGTCTGTTAGAAACAAAATTTTTTTTAATAGGACCTGTAGTATGCTTAAATTTCAAAGCAGCATGACCCAAAAGTAAAAATGACTTTCTCAGCCACTGTTAAAAATTGTGAGGGAGAAATGCCACTTAGAAAACCACATTTTCTTTTCCAATGGGCCATGATTATTGCTGTATCTCACAGCAACATGACCTCAAAAAATTATAAATATGACTTCTCAGCCACTATTAAAAATTGCGAAGGAGAAATGCCACTTAAAAGCCACATTTCTGTTCCAAAGGACCATGATTATTGCTGTATCTCACAGCAAAATGACCCCAAAAAATTATAAATATGACTTCTCAGCCACTATTAAAAATTGTGAAAGGAGAATGCCACTTAGAAGCCAATTTCGGATATTAAAAGGTATTTTTTTGGGACCTTTCAATTCACCTGTGTTGAGTATAAAATTGCTATATTCACATTTAACTGCAAATTAGCTCTATCACCAAAGCTGGCCTTTTCCATAGTGAAAAAACACGTATCTGAAATGTATTCGGATAATAAAAGGGATTTTTGGCACCTTTCAATTCACCTGTGGTGACTACAAAATTGCTTTTATTCACATTTAACTGCAAAGTAATCTATCAACAAAGCTGGCCTGCGACAAAGTGAAAAACAAAGTATCGAAATGTATTCGGATAAAAAAGGTATTTTTGGCACCTTTCAAATTTACCTGTGGTTACTCAAAATTGCTGTATTCACATTTAAGTGCAAGGTGCCTCAATGAACAAAGTTGTAACTGT
This sequence comes from Phyllomedusa bahiana, assembly GCA_025379985.1. Lineage (NCBI taxonomy): Eukaryota > Metazoa > Chordata > Amphibia > Anura > Hylidae > Phyllomedusa > Phyllomedusa bahiana. Next base: position 38,739 of record JAODAL010028056.1, on the reverse strand, counting down.
CCAAAAATGAAAAAACACGTATCTGAAATGTATTCGGATAATAAAAGGGATTTTTGGCACCTATCGACCTGTGCTGACTACAAAATTGCTTGATTCTAATTTAACTGCAAGGTGGCTCTATCATCAAAGCTGGAATGGGCAAAATTGAAAAAGAACAACCCATCTGAAATGTATACGATATGAAAAGTGGAGTTTTGCACCTAACACAGAGACCTGCAGTTACTAGAAAAAGTGTGTATCCTAATATAAGTTCAGGCTGCCCAATATCCAGGGAAAAATTTCAATAGAAAACTGTTAATAATAAAGCTATTGCAGTGCAATGCTACACTAAGTCTTGGTGAACTATATCCAGTAAATTTTTTATAGAGCTTGTCTGTGTTCGCCTGCGGGGGCCCCCCTCCCAGCTCCACCCCTGACTTTACAGCGGTAGATGCTCCTTAAAATTCTCTACCTAACTACATAAAATCTCCAATCTCTGATCTAACTAAGTTTAAGATCACAGCTAACAGTAAGCTTTCTCTGTGAAGAAAAAGAATAAATTCGCTGAGCTGTTTGGACACCCGGCAAGTGGGATGTCCTACTGCAAAGAGACACTGAAGACACTGAACATGAACAGAAGGGCTGTTCTATGTAAAACGAGGTCATGGAAATTTTTTTCCCGCCAATCGCAACCATACACAACCCAGTCATGCCGTCGCAACACACATCTCAACCCTGCTCTATTCTGTAAGCTGATTTGCTTGCCGTCAAAATGACAAAAGCGCCGAAAATGGCGCGATATTAATAGATGATGCACAGATTTTAACCTAAATTATCGCATGATCTAAAAATTTCGATCAACATAAAAACTGTGCCGATTTCAACTTTGTCGATAATAATCGCTCAACACTAGAAGAGGGTACTGATTTTTAAAATTTTTTTGGTTTATCTCCCAGTAGTCGATGCAATGCCTAAGACCACCATCCTTCTTTTTGGCAAAGAAGAACCCTTTTCCTCACAAGAGAGGAAGAGGGATAAATATAACCCTTGCAAAGACTATCCTGGATATAGTCTTTTATAGCCTCTCTCTTCGGTACAGAAAGATTATATTCTCAGCCCTTAGGAAATTTGACATTCAAAAGCAACTCGATAGGACAGTTATAGGGCCTACATGATGGAAGTAAGTTGCACCCTGTCTTAGAGAACACATCCAAAACCTCTTGAATAAACTAAAATAAGAGGGAGTCACTGGAAGAAAAAGTGGACAACGATAGTATTAAACAATGTTTACAACACATAGGACTCCATTGAATAGTATCAGCTTTTTCCCAGTTGATTACTAGGATTTACATGTATTACCACCGTAAACCCAGTTCTCTCTCTGCTAGTAAATTATCTAATACAAAAAGGAAATAATCTCTATTAAAATCTCTGTTAAAACCCTATTTTTAAGCTAACCAGAGGAGAGTGGAATTTAATTGTCCCGTGACCGAGGGGGTTTTGTCTATAGCAACCATGTTAACTTTTATCACGAGAATCAGTAACGGGATACCCATTGTGTCAGCAATTTGTGACTCCAGAAAATTTGCTGCAGAACTGCAGTCGAGAAACGCATTGCCGGAAAAATTGTGCTGGTTATACACTTTACAAACAGGCAAAATAACCTTAAGTAACACAGTGGAAAATACCAGCTGCCTAGGTGACCTTCCCGAGAGTCACCTAGGCCCTGGTGTTTTTCCAAACCGGACATTTTTGGGTAATTATACATTAAGTGACCCACTGCTCCACAGTAGAAACAAAGCCTCTTCTGCTTTTGGAAGATTCTGCTGACTTTAAGACACATGGTCGATTCCAGTTGCCTTGCTTCTCGATCTAGTCCCAAGCCTCATTAGTAGTGATGAGCGATTACGTTGACTATCATCATCGGGTCGATAGTCGATATCGGCAATTATCAATAATATATTCGATAGTCGATAATAGATTATCGCCGATGACCATTAAAGTCTATGGGAGAGTAACAACACCTTCATTCTTACACCGAAACAAGGATGGAGAAGCTGGAATTAACATCCACAACAGCAAACTGTATACGTGCTACATCTTAGGCAAGACAATTAGGTTATAAAAGCCACAGAAAAAAAATCACAGACCATTCACTATCCCTGTCTTGCACCACAGCATGACCCACAAATTAAAAAGTGCCAGAAGGCAGTATGATTTGAACCATCATTTTACTTGAACTGGACATTGAATATCCCTGTCCTGGAACGCAGCATGAGCCCCAAACCTGCATGACCCCAGATTAAAAAGTGCCGGAAAAAGGAGTCTTTCAACCACCATTTTAGTTGAACTGGACATTAACTATAACTGTCCTGTACCGCAGTATGACCATTAAACCTGTCTGACCCACAGATTAAAAAGTGCTGGGAAAAGGAGTCTTTCAACCACCATTTTAGTTGAACTGGACATTGACTATACCTGTCCTGGACCGCAGTATGACCATTAAACCTGTCTGACCCCCAAATTAAAAAGTGCCGGGAAAAGGAGTCTTTGAACCACCATTTTAGTTGAACTGGACATTAACTATATCTGTCCTGTACCGCAGAATGACCATTAAACTTGTCTGACCCACAGATTAAAAAGTGCCGGAAATAGGAGTCTTTCAACCACCATTTTAGTTTCACTGGACATTGACTATACCTGTCCTGGGCCACAGCATGAGCCCCAAACCTGCATGACCCCCACATTTAAAAAAGTGCCGGAAAAAGGATTCTTTCAACCACCATTTTAGTTTCACTGGACATAGACTATCCCTTTCCTGGGCCACAGCATAACCCCTAAACCTGTTTGACCCACAGATCACAAAGTGGCACTATGCTATTTTGTACAGTGACTCTCATTTAGTATATTTTTTGGTAACTGACATTTGTTTACAGAATTTATTTAGGGAAGTTTTATTTATAGTTTTACATTATTACCATTTTGCTTTTTTTTCAAGTGTGATAACATACAACATACACCCCTCCCTGCAGTTTTTAAAGGTATTTTTTTACACGTGTAGATGTGTTAATTCGTCCGCACACCCCATAAGTAATACAAATGTCCTAATCATCCCCAAAACACTTCTTAGTTGAGAAGTCATTTGCCCTCCTGGCTTCTGATTCAGCCAATCAATTCAATGGTTTCATTTTTCCTCCAAATCCTTCTTCATTGATTAGGGACAGACTCCCCTGGAGATCAAATGATGCGACCCCATAGTGACTCCAGACCCAGAAAATTTTAAGCCTCAAATTGTGCAATTTGTGTCCAGCCCTGGACCCCTTTTTGACACTACTTAACCTCACAGAAATCACCTTTTTCAAAATCAGATTTTTTAGAGAAATTTGAAGCTCTCCTGATTGCCCCTAATGGTGAGAGCCAGTGCTGCCGTCAGCCATCTGTTAACACGGAGGTCCAGCTGCCAGACTTACAGTGGGTGCGGTGAGAGACCAGGCTAGCGTCTGTCATCTATTAACACGCAGGTTCAGCAGCCAGGGCCGGAGTTACAGTGGGTGCGGTGAGAGCCCAGGCTGGCGTCCGTCATCTATTAACACGGTAAAAATGCCCTTATGACGCAGCAACGAAAACAGTCGTGCTGAAGCAGAGTGCGGAAGCGGAAGTGTGAGGTAAGACCTCCAGCCTTCTTCAGTACACAGTCAAGACCTGGGTAGCGCTTGCCCCTCCGTATGAGTGCGGACCAATTGAGCTTCACTTGGAAATACTGGTGGTTAACGCTCCTGTTCCACCCAGGTGCCCTTTTTCTTGGCATTCTTTTTCTCATTTTACTCAACGTGCTGGAGGAAATTGTCTCTGTACTTTGTTCTCTGTCCGTGCTCCATACTCCATGTCCTCTGAATAACCTACATCTGGTCAAGTTTTCCTGTACTTCCCTTGTACAATTCAGAGGAATTTCTTACCAGCTATTTTGTACATGCAAGTTTTTTAGTAGTTTAATTCTAAAAAACACATTTTTAAAATAGGATGGCATCCCACCATGTCTTTGTTTCTCTTTTTAATTGTATTAAATGGGTTGTCTCAATACAGGGATTGATATCTATGTTTTAAAAAATCTTACAAAAACAAGTCATTTTGCAATATGTGTCCATTAATAGTGTCCTACCTATTCCTGTTTCTGACAGCACCATCACCCTTGAGCCACTCTTGACAATTGTGAAGAACAAATGTCTGTTAGAAACAACATTTTTTTTTATAATAGGACATGTCGTATAGCGCATGTCACAGCAAAATGCCCCCAAAAATTCAAAGCATGACCCTTGAGCCACTTTGGACAATTGTGAAGAACAAATGTCTGTTAGAAACAACATTTTTTTTATAATAGGACCTGTAGTATAGCTGCATGTCACAGCAAAATGCCCCCAAAAATTCAAAACATGACCCTTGAGTACTTTTGACAATTGTGAAGAACAAATGTCTGTTAGAAACAAAATTTTCTTATAATAGGACCTGTAGTAGGATTTCTGTCGATTGACCAGCTTCCTTCTCCTCGGATGGCATCAGTAACTGGGCGTCAGAGCAGAGAAAATCATCCTCTTTGGCCTCTTGATCTTTTAACATGCCTTCTGACCCCAACCGCATTTTGTCATCAAAGAGGTCTTCAGAAAATGGATTATCCACAGTGGTGGGTACACGAGTTGACATTTGGGCTGCTTCATGTTGGACGGATGCTGATGATGCTGATGATGACATTTGTGGCCGTGACTGGGAGGACGAGGAGGTAGACTGCTGGATGCAGGTTGCATTAACCACTGAAGAACAGATTGGCGACGCTGTTCGTTACTGAGATTCACAGGGCCCTGACCCAGCGATGACATGCCTGACAGTCCTGCAACTGACGATCCGCTGGCATACGTGTTGTCGCCAGCACTGGAAGGAGCACCTTCTCTCATACCTTTACCTCCATGTCCTACCCCCCTCTTTGCTCGCTTACCACCTGAATTTCGCTCCATGTTTAGAAAGATAAAAATTTGAGAAGGTATGGAAGAGTTTTGGAAAGTCTCTTATTAAAAGACGGCAAATCACAGCTATTCTCAAATCCCTCAAATCAAAACAAAATTGCTGGATTCAAATTTAACTGCAAGGTGGCTCTATCAACAAAGCTGGCCTGCGCCAAAGTGAAAAAAACACGTATCTGAAATGTATACGGGAAAATAAAAGGTATTTTTTGGCACCTATCAATTCACCTGTGGTGACTACAAAATTGCTGTATTCAAATTTAACTGCAAAGTAGATCTATCAACAAAGCTTGACTGACCAAAAGTGAAAAAAACACCTGTCTGAAATGTATACAGATATTAAAAGGTATTTTTGGCACCTATCAGTACACCTGTGGTGACTACAAAGTTGCTGGATTCAAATTTAACTGCAAGGTGGCTCTATCAACACAGCTGGCCTGCGCCAAAGTGAAAAAAACACGTATCTGAAATGTATACGGGATAATAAAAGGTATTTTTTGGCACCTATCAATTCACCTGTGGTGACTACTAAATTGCTGTATTCAAATTTAACTACAAAGTAGCTCTATGAACAAAGCTTGACTGACCAAAAGTGAAAAAAACACCTGTCTGAAATGTATACGGGATAATAAAAGGTATTTTTTGGCACCTATCAATTCACCTGTGGTGACTACTAAATTGCTGTATTCAAATTTAACTGCAAAGTAGATCTATCAACAAAGCTTGACTGACCAAAGTGAAAAAAACACCTGTCTGAAATGTATACGGATATTAAAAGGTATTTTTGGCACCTATCAGTACACCTGTGGTGACTACAAAGTTGCTGGATTCAAATTTAACTGCAATGTGGCTCTATCAACACAGCTGGCCTGCACCAAAGTGAAAAAAACACGTATCTGAAATGTATACTGATAATAAAAGGTATTTTTTGGCACCTATCAACCTGTGGTGACTACAAAGTTGCTGGATTCAAATTTAACTGCAAAGTAGATCTATCAACAAAGCTTGACTGACCAAAAGTGAAAAAAACACGTATCTGAAATGTATTCGGATAATAAAAGGTATTTTTGGCACCTATCAACCTGTGCTGACTACAAAATTGCTGGATTCTAATTTAACTGCAAGGTGGCTATATCAACAAAGCTGGAATGGGCAAAATTGAAAAAGAACACCTATCTGAAATGTATACTGATAATAAAAGTGGAGTTTTGCACCTAACAAAGAGACCTGCAGTTACTAGAAAAGATGTGTATCCTAATATAAGTTCCGGCTGCCCAATATCCAGGAAATATTTCAATAGAAAACTGTTAATAATAAAGCTATTGCAGTGCAATGTCTACACTAAGTCTTGGTGAACTTTATCCAGTATTCTTTATAGAGCTTGTCTGTGTTAGCCTGCGGGTCCCCTCCCCCCGCTACCCCCCTGTGACTTTACAGCGTTAGATGCTCCTTTAAAATTCTCTACCTAACTACATAAAATCTTCAAATCTCTGATCTAACTAAGTTGTAAGGATCACAGCTAACAGTACAGTCATGGCCAAAAGTTTTGAGAAAGATACAAATGTTAATTTTTACAAAGTCTACTGCAACAGGTTTTATAATGGCAATTTGCATATACTCCAGAATGTTATAAAGAGTGATCAGCTTAACAGCATTTAATTGCAAAGTCAATAGTTGCCTCGAAAATGAACTTTTTCCCCCAAAACACATTTCAACTTCATTGCTGGCCTGCCTTAAAAGGATCAGCTAACATCGTTTCAGTGATTGCTCCATTAACACAGGTGTGGGTGTTGATGAGGACAGGACTGGAGATCAATCTGTCATGATTAAGTAAGAATCACACCACTGGACACTTTAAAAGGAGGCTGGTGCTTGGCATCATTGTTTCTCTTCTGTTAACCATGGTTTTCTCTAAATAAACACGTGCAGTCATCATTGCACTGCACAAAACTGGCCTAACAGGGAAGAGTATCGCAGCTATAAAGATTACACCTCAGTCAACAATCTATCGCATCATCAAGGAATTCAAGGAGAGAGGTTCCATTGTTGCCAGAAAGGCTCCAGGGCACCCAAGAAAGACCAGCAAGCGCCAGGACCGTCTCTTAAAAGTGTTTCAGCTTCGGAATCGGGCTACCAGCAGTACAGAGCTTGCTCAGGAATGGCAGCAGGCAGGTGTGAGTGCATCTGCACGCACTGTGAGGCGGAGACTCATGGAGCAAGGCCTGGTGTCAAGGAGGGTAGCAAAGAAGCCACTTCTCTCCAGAAAAAACATCAGGGACAGACTGATATTCTGCCAAAGGTACAGGGAGTGGACTGCTGAGGACTGGGGAAAAGTCATTTTCTCTGATGAATCCCCTTTCCGAATGTTTGGAACATCTGGAAAACAGCTTGTTCGGAGAAGACAAGGTGAGCGATACCACCAGTCTTGTCTCATGCCAACTGTAAAACATCCAGAAACCATTCATGTGTGGGGTTGCTTCTCAGCCAAGGGAATCGGCTCTCTAACAGTCTTGCCTAAAAACACATCCATGAATAAAGAATGGTACCAGAATGTCCTCCAAGAGCAACTTCTCCCAACCGTCCAAGAGCAGTTTGGTGATCAACAATGCCTTTTCCAGCATGATGGAGCACCTTGCCATAAAGCAAAGGTGATAACTAAATGGCTCAGGGAACAAAACATAGAGATTTTGGGTCCATGGCCTGGAAACTCCCCAGATCTTAATCCCATTGAGAACTTGTGGTCAATCATCAAGAGACGGGTGGACAAACAAAAACCAACAAATTGTGACAAAATGCAAGCATTGATTGTGCAAGAATGGACTGTTATCAGTAAGGATTTGGTCCAGAAGATTATTGATAGCATGCCAGGGAGAATTGCAGAGGTCCTGAAGAAGAAGGGTCAACACTGCAAATATTGACTTGCTGCATTAACTCATTCTAACTGTCAATAAACGCTTTTGTTAATCATTATATGACTGCAATTTTATTTCTGTATGTGATAAAAAAATCTGACAAACGCACATAACAACCAGAAGGCAACAGATCATGTGAAAATATAATATTTGTGTCATTCTCAAAACTTTTGGCCATGACTGTAGAGCTTTCTCTGTGAAGAAATAGAATAATTTCGCTGAGCTGTTTGCTGAGCTGTTTGGACAGAGGCAGAGCGCACGTCCTACTGCTATGAGACGCTGACAGACACTGATCATGAACAGGAAGGGCTGTTCTATGTAAAACGAGGTCATGTGATTTTTCCAGCCAATCGCAACCATACACATCCCAGTCATGACGTCGCACACACATCTCACCCTGCTCTATTCTGTAAGCTGATTTGCTGGCCGCCAAAATGACAGGAAGCACGGAAAATGGCGCGATATTAATAGACTATGCACAGATTTAAACCTAAATTATCGGGTGATCTAAAAAATCCCATCAACGTAAATACCGCGCCGATTTCAACTTTGTCGATAATAATCGCTCAACACTACTCATTAGGTGTGGAGGAAAGGAAAGGTGTCTCAGAATGCTCCCTTTGACACTGCCATACATGACAGTTGAGTCATATAGTAAGGGCTATTGACTGCTCAAGGGTTTTGGGTTGCAGATAGCCAGCCAATAGGTTCTTGAGTGTCACTGACAGTCCTTGATGAAAGAGACATTACAACACCAGGTCATGCCACTGTGAGGGCTGTGACCAGTGCCTGAACGCGGAGCAGTAGTTTTCCCGCTGGTCTATGCCCCTTGCGGAGAGACAAAAGGTCAGTCTTGGCTTCTGCCCTGATGTCTGGCTATCAAATAGAAGTTCCAAGGTCTGAAAAAATTAGTTTATGGACAACAATTCTGGGGAACAGGAATTAAGGGAGAAGGCCCAAGCTCGAGAAGCTCGAGGTCTAAACTGAAAATACAGCCTTTATCGTTCCCAAAATGTGATAAAGGTGCTGCGGTCACCAGAAAAAGGTTCAGGCAGGTTTAGCTTAGGCTCCACAGTCACAGGTACACAGTACACAGTGCTCTGGGTGGAAGTAGTCTCCTGCAGTTGAATCGTTTGAGATAGATCTTAAACTAACTGCGCCCAACAATGCATCTGCTCCACCAGTGTCTTGATTGGTTCCATGGGAAAAGGAGGCTGCTGGGTTATCCAGAGAAAAACTGGCCTCTGATTCTTTCAAGGATTTCGTAATCAATCTCTGGCTCATCCTGTCTAAAGCAGAGCTACTGCCCCGAGGGCAAACCCACACTGGAACCTTATCCTGAACAAACCGTGGCCTTAAGCAGGAGCACAGACAAAACAGAAAACAAATAAACAAACATGATAAATAGAATAGAAAATAAAGTACAAAACCAGAGAGCAAGAGATTAACTGAGAAACATGCAAACTCCAGAAATAGAGAATCACTAGCAAGATATTAGAACCATACAGAGCTAAAAGCCAGGAAACAATAACAGTCACATGCATTGAATAACCAACAGGTGGTTTTAAATCCCACCTCATTCCCCACATTGATTCAGGGACTTAACCCATAAGACCACGTTCCAAACCCAAGCTGAGCCTCAAAACTGACAGGAATCTCCTAAAAGGAGAAATTAATGACACTATATTACTAGAAAATGGATTAACTTACTTCTACAGCCTCACATCTATCAATCATTATTATATTTAATATGTTTCCAAGCAATCTTAACAACGATTGCCCAGAGGAATTGCCCAAAATGACCAACCATAAGTGATACAAAGATTAAACTCATTTTAATTGCTTGTCAGAAAGTTACAGTGCCATCAGAAAGTACATTGTGGGTACAATCTTTTTACATTAGAAAATGGTGACATCCATAATTGAATTGTTGTAAATCTTTAGCATTGTAACAATCGTGTATATTAAGGATAACTATTGATTTGTGAGTAGATGTAGCTTCTGAGCCTCCTTTGCTGATGGCAAAGCAATAGCAGACTATTAAAAAGAATGTTCCATTGAAGATTGTTCGTATTTATTTGGTATGAATAATGCATACAACAGGTTTGGAAAAAGTTATTAATCAGACTAAATCCTTTGAATACATTTAGTTGTAATTCTTACAACTAGATTCTTAAACTAGAATTTCCAAAGCACCAAAATAAATAAACCTTGCCATCTCATGAATCTGAAATTACCATCAATTGCATGGTTTTGAAGGATTTTGACAGACCTTGTCACTATCAATGCCACTTCATCATTAAAATCTAAGGACATATACACTAATTAAACATGTGTCTTGGATTGGAGGCAGATTTCATCACAGTAGGGAATTAAGCTGATCAAAATTCTGCACTGATGAATTGTGCTTTAATTCTTCTGACAGGAGTTTGAAAGAGTAGAAACAGACATTGTTGAATTAGCTGCCAAGCAAGTAGCATCTCGACAATAATTCTTTAGTATCAAACAGCAGGTTGTCTAGAATCGGTAAGACCCTAAAGTACAGTCAGTAATGTGCCTATAGAACATAGCTGACAATAGGCTAAAGTGCTATAATAAAAATAGCATGTAATTGGGAACTACATATGTCACCTTTATTTTATTAAGATTGTATGTTTTACTTCTAAACTTTATGAATGTTTTATATTTAATGTGTTATTTTATGCCCAACAATTACTTTACACATGTTACCCCTTTAACGACTGGCAGATTTCTGCAGTGAAACTCCCATACCCTAAAAGGGTTTCTGGGCACTAAGAAGAATGGTTGTGCCCATTGATTTTGTAATCTGGAGTGTTGTGGTACTAGTACAGGGCAGCATCAAGGATCCCTTAAATAAGTGGAATTGTGTTCATGTGAGGTGGGTAGGATATAGAATGATACAATATTTATGCACAATAAAAAGTGGTGCTGTACATGAGGGTCCAGTCATTAGATACCTTTATTTGGTATGTGGTTGTATACACAGCTGAGATGAAATGAAAATGAGGGACCAGTGCTACAGTGGGTTGCAAAAGTATTCATACAGCTTGAAAAAATGTTTAAACGTTACAGCCACAAACTTTAATGTACTTTTATCTATATTATATGCAATAGAGCAACACATAGCAGCAAGTATTTGAGAATTGTAAAGATACATGCTTTTCCAGATTTTTTTCATACCAAAAAATTGGAGTGTGCATATGTCAATATCTTTTAGGACCACTGTTAGCTGCAATGACAACTACAAGTCTGTGGGGGATGTCTCTACCAACTTTGCACATCTAGAGGCTATAATTTTTGCCCATTATTCTTTGCAAAATAGCTCAAGCTCAGTCAGATTGGTTGGAGAACGTTTGTGAACAGCAATTTTCAAGTCACAGCACATATTTTCGGAATCTAGGTTTGGACTTTGACTGAGTCATTTTAAAATATGAAAATGCTTTGATTAAAACCATTGCATTGAAGCTGTGGATCTATGTTTAGGGTTGTTGTCCTCTTGGAAGGGAAACAAGTCATTTGCAGCCTCTAACAGGTTTTCTTGCAAGATTGCCCTGTATTTAGCTCTATTCATCTTCTCATCAACTCTTCCCAATCTCTGCTGAAGCAAAGCATCCCCACAGCATGATGCTGCCACAATAGTGATGTGCTAGGAAACCAGAGTGCCAGCCTACTGTATGTTGCTATCTATACAATTTCTCTGAAAAATTCAGATGTTGTTTTCCCTATGTACTCCAATTGTCACACATATTGCCTTACAAATAGTATCCTGTGACTCACAGCATTTTTTCCATCAAATGTGACTGCAACAGTTTTGAAAATTTTATACATTTGTTTTTGCCCTTGTCTATGTGGGACATCTTTATTTAAGTCTATCAAGAGAACAATACAGTTACATTTCTACCATTCTATCATTTCAGACTTCTTTCTATCACTTTAATGAGAGTACCTTGGAGGGCTTTAACCTCCTGCTTTCAAGCTGTTGAAGTCTGTGTGTAGAAGCCTGAGTAGAGGTTTTTATGTATGGTTTTCCTGTGCTTGGAAAAGTAACCTATGAACTCTCTTGTATGCTGAATTTGTCTGGTGTTTATGTTCCGTTTTTTTTTTTTTTTTTGAAGAAAGGATGTTTTGTTATGCATTATCGTATCACACTCTGCTGAACATAAGCTATTTCATTTAGACATAAAACCTTATTTGTGTAAGTTTCTGCTTTGAATTGGACATTCCTGTGCATGTGCTGTAAATTCTGTGACTAAGCAAAAACTTCCATCACACATGTTGAACTTATTACATACTTTGAAGTATTTTTCTATTCACTCTGCTTTCAATGAAACCCTAAATAGTGTTACCTTCATCGTGCAATTGTGACCCGATTCTTCATGATATATATCATCACTAGAGATGAGCGAATTGATTCTAACGAAGTGGAATTCATTTAGAATTTCAGGAAAACTTAGGTTCGGAACGAAGTCGAACTTTGGGGTACTTAGGGTGAACGAAGTGTGCTTTTTGTTTTGATAAAATGGCTGCGAGCACATGGCCTACATTGGGCAAAGCACTCTGGGGGGAAAAAGGGGCATAGCCGCATACATGTGCAGGGGGTGGAACCAACCCGAGCCCCGGCGGATTCTTTTTGACTTTCCCGCACTATATAAGCCCGGCCCGGCGACGCCGGGAACTCACACTCCCCCTCACCGGCTCATCAGGGGAAGGTGCCCCCGGGCGGCTGAAAGCTCTTACTGAAAAATTTGTTTTTTTATATGGGCAAATTTCTGGGGGGTTTGTCTAAATTTTTTTCAGAGACTGTTCTTTTTAATGTTCTATTTAAAATTTTTGGGGGGTTTTGGGAAATCTGAAACCCCAGTGGGCGCCCACGGGCAGCTGCAATACATTAAAATATAAAAGTGGGATCAAAACCCATTTTCCTTTTTGAAATTCATTTAAAGAAACAGCTTTTTTTTAACAAAAAAAAACCACTTCATTTTTGGCTGCCAATTCATTGCGAAATTTACACCCGGGGGTTTAATTAAGCGTTTTTTTTTGGCGGGTTTGTCTGACCCCAAAAAAACCGTCTTTTTAAAACGCCAAAAAATAAAAATTTTTCCCTGTACCCTAATTCACAAGCAAAGGTTAATTACAACGGTATCTCTTTGTGGGGCCCTTTGAAAACACCCAATTGTAATCCCACTACAAAGCACAATTTTGTGCGGCTAAATTTTTTTTGGCGCAATTTAAAAAAATCCGGGGGGTTTAATTAAGTGTTTGTTTTGCTGGTGGGGCGACAAAAATAAACCGTACTTTTTCAACGCCAAAATATAAAAATTTTTCCCCTGTACCAATTCACAAGAAAAGGGTTAAATTTACAACGTATCCCCTTGTTTTTGTGGAAAGAAAACCGCAATTGTAACCCCGCTAAAAAAGCTACAATTTTGGTGGGGGCCAAATTTCCCTTTGGGGGGAAATTTTTAACACCCGGGGGGTTAAATTTTAATGTTTTTTTGGGCGGGGTTTTCGGACAAAAAAAAACCTTTTTTTTTCCCAACGCCAAAATAATACTTTTTCCGTAGCCAAATTAAAATTTTCCCAAAGGGTTTAAAATTAAGCCTTTTTTGTGCTTTTAAAATTTAAAAAAACACACAGTTTTTTTTTAAAAGGCACATACAAAAAAATTTTTTTCCGGGCCATTTGGGGAGAAAAAAATTTATACCCAAAGGGTTTTTACCCAAGCTGTTACTGGTTCATTTGGGTCAAAAACAGGGTGTATTTTAAATCATATACAAAAAATCATCATAAAAACTTGGTCTGTACTTTTTTAAGAAAAAACCATATCCCCAGACAAGAGGGGGCGGGCTCTACACCCTGTGATTTGGGCATTGGCACAAACTTTCCCCGGAACGGGCCCGGGGCCCGCAGCACAGCAAGGGGAAAACGCCGGGCAGGGGTAAACTGGGTGAGGGCCCAAAATTTCCGTTCATAAAGGCGGCCAAATTTTTGTTTAAAACCCAAGGGTTTTTGATATTTTTGACAAAGGTAAATCCTCTTTCTTCCCAGTTTACATCTGACAACCCCAGCCAAAAGTCAGTGGGAATTTCAGACAAAACCCCTTTTAGTTGGAAAGGGCCCCCGGGGGCGGGTCGGGCGGCCCTCAACGCCCTACCCCCGCCTCTTTTCCCACCCGGGTTTCCCTAAACCAAGTTTCTACTATTTTGTCTGGGCTCAGCGCCACTATATAGCGAGGAGGAAAAATTTTTAAAAGGAGGGCATTTCACCCAGCAAATTGGGCAGCGAAGAAAGGGGGGGGCCCAAATATCCCCTGCTTCTTGCAGAAAAGGGGGGAAAAAGAAATAAAAGTGGAGAGTACAGGGGAAAGGGGTATGTTTTTAAAGGGGCGGGCCTGGGCAAAACCAAAACCCGGGGTGATAAAGGGACAGCAGTGACGTTTAAACCCCCCAAATAGATGATGATGCAACCGACCCCCTTTGGGGAGCCGGGTGGGGAAAAGGGCTTCATCATCGCCGGGAGAAGAGGGAGTCAGCTTGCTGCCCAGGCAGCAAGCACCGCAAGGGGGGCCCCGTGGGGCCCGGATTCCCGGGATACAGCAGTGTGGGGTGGGGAAACCCCAAGGGCGGCCCCCGGGGGAAAAAAAATCCGCTTCGCAGGTCCAAAAAAAGAACGCACAGGGCTCAGCGAGGCAGGGGCCCGGCAGTATTCACTAAATCGGAGCGTTGGGGGTAAAACCCTGATACCGGCGGTGGGGCCCAAGTTCTTTGCAAAGAAAACCGGGAGGAGCCGAAAAGGGGTATATGTAAAATCTGTGGGCAGAAAGTGAAGCGTGCCGGGGGAGCAAACCCTTTGGCCCACCAGGGCCCCCGCGTAAACCCACAGGGAAACGTCCCCCAAATCCGGGGGGCCGGGGAAAAAACGGGCTCAGATGTGGGTCCATCCTGCCGCCGCACAACAGCACCAGCACCCCCCAGTGGCTCGAAATCCCAATTGCAGCCAGTCAAGGCTCCACCACCCTGCAGAAGCGACTGTTTCTTTTTGGGACATCATCTGCCGGTCCAGAAAATCCGCCCCTCGCTACCCCAAATTGGCCCAGCATTCGTTCAGCCGAGGGCGATTGCAAAAAAGACAACAGATGCGTCCAACCACCTAAAGTGCAGCAGCTGACCGTCCCCTCCTGTCCAAGTTGTTAAAAATTCGTCCCTCCCTTTCCAAATGGGGGACTCAGCACCATTTAGAGAACTAATGGCTTGTGCCGGGCCAGAAGGAGAGTTCCAAGCCGTAATTTTCCCTTTTCCCAAAAAAGGGAGTACCAAGGGACTTCATAAAAATGTAGAACAGAATTTGGGCAAATCCTTTAGCTTTTCGGGGTTTTTCCAAAGGTGCACAGCAGCGCGGACGTCTGGAGCTTTAAAAACGGGCCTGGCCAGGACATGTCCTTTACGGCCCACTGGGTGAATGTGCTTCCCCCCCTAGGCACACCAACAACTTGGACAGGAGACGCCCCCTTTCCCCCCTCCACTTTTTCAAAAAGCTGCCCCCTGCGCCAATTTCCCCCTCCTCCCCTCCTCCCCCATCACCCCCCCATCTCACCTCCACAAGTACTGCTCCAAAATACCACATGTGTAGGGCACCAGCGGGGTCAAAGCATTCTACACCTGCTTGCCTCGGCGAACGAAGTCACACAAAGGGGGGGAAAATTGCCCCGTCATGCAGCAAAAATCGATGTGTTGGGTTTTCCCCCGCGCCAACTTCAAATCGGAACCAAGGGGGACCAAAAATGGGAGGAACATTGGGGCCCCCCGCTGCCAAAAAGGAGGGATGGGCCATTTCCCCTGTATGGCGCAAATTTTTCAATCTGGTTTTGAAAGGTTCCTGAAGTTTTTCCACCCTTCCTTTTGAACATTCTAAAAAAGGGGCCCGGAAAATGTGCATGCACTTTATCCAAATTTTACAAAGCCAGGAACACCCTTTCCCCGAGTTGCAAACAGCAAACGGCCTCCCCCAACACACCTTTATATCATGTTTTTCCCCCCGCGAATTCCCGCCTGCACATGTTTGGGGCCGACTTTATGAAAAAAGAAAGGCCATTAACGATTTTTTGATGATCCAGGCAGACAGAATACCCCCTTTTGTAACTTTGGGTGTCAGCCAGTGGGGAGCTCATGCTTTCCCCCTGCCGATTGTTTAGGCCCCTTCCCAGGGGGCGACGTTTTTTGTCAGTCCCCCCCAGGCTATCCCCGGAAAAGAATAACCTTTATTCCACTGCTTCATGTCCCCGGAACAGATGCTGAAAAATCTGTCTGGGGGGGGGGACTGGAGACGTGGCACTAAAAACCCCCATGGCCACATGATTCTGGTGGGGACTGAAATGGGAGGAGGAGGAGCAACATTGGGGCAGAAACATTTCCCGGTGACAAGAGAGGAAAAGCAAAAGGGGGCCTGGGGGAGGGTTTGGGTGGAGATGAGGAAGACGAGGGGAGATGACCCCCCAAGCACTGTGGGAAATATTCATGGAAAAAGGAGGCAGGGAGCCCCTCGGGGTCACTTGTGCAATGGCCCCAGCATGCATAATTTCCTGGCTAGTGACACCCCAAAAAGTCCCAAACCGGCAGAGGGTACTTTTTGGCTCTCCACCCATTGGACCCCCCGCTAACCCGGGCCAAAAAAGGGAGCCTTTTTCCCCCGGGTAAACGAGAGGGGAAAACAAACTCAAATAATATAGGGAAAAACCTCCTAATCAGTTTTGGGGGGCCCGCCTATTCGGCATCGTCCCTCCTCTGACAGGGCTGACCGGGGTTTCCTTAGCGCTCACGTACTACTGCCCCCGGCCCGCTGGGGGAAGGTGGGGGGGTAGGAGCATACCCACTCCATCCCGTAGTAACCTAATTTTGGAGTCACTGATGAGCAGTTTCCTTTCACCCGCCTAATTTAGGAGGGCAGGGCGGGCCCGCACACAGGACCCCGGAAACAGTCCCCCGAACCAACAGTTTTTTGGGCCCACTTGGACAGCACCTGCCCCCCAAATTAGAAGATCCGCGGAAATACTGGGGAGCCAAAATGGATGGGGTGGGCCCCAAAATTGGGCCCAGTTTGCAGTGGAGAAAACTGGGCCCTTTCCCGGCCCCGTAGTGGGGCAAACAGAGGGGGGTGTTTTAGTGCGGCGTGGGGCCCCGTTACCCCCCCAAAGGGGAACCCCCCTTTTTCCGCGGGAAAAAGTTGAACGACTGAAACCCTTTTTTTTAAGATGAATCAGGGGGTTTGGGCGGCCCGGGATTTTTCCCCACACCCAATTTCCTTAGGCGCCCCCCTGGGTTTTAAACAAACCCGCCTCACCCCTAAATTTTGAAAGCCGCCCCCCCGCCTGATGCCCCCACATCTGCTCCATTTTTTTCCCTCTCCCCAAACCCCCCCTTTACCCGGGACCTTTGGGATTGCCACCCACCTCAAAAACTCTGTCATTGTGCCAAATCAAAGCCTCGCTCGGGTGCTGTTGCTGTTTCCCCTGACATCCCCCCACATGTCCCTTGTGCCACTGCCCGACCCTCAGGGTGCCGCGTGACCTCCGCTCTCAGTCATTTTGCCCCTCTGTGGCCTTTCCCCCTGTTTTGCCACCTCCGAATGGGCATTGGCCCCCTCTCCCGACCCCCATGCTTCTGCTGTGACCCCCTGCCATTCCTCCACACTGTGTCATTTTTCCACCCGCCTGACCTCATGCTGCGCCCGCCGGACCCCCGCTCTCATCATTTTTGGGCCAAATTTTGTTTTTTTCCTCCCGTTTTTTTCCCCCTCCGAATGTCATTGTCCACTGCCTGACCATTCGCTCGGTTTTTTACCCCCCCACACTGTGTATTTTTTCCACTCTGGGCCTAATAAATTTTGGGCCGCCTCCAGAATTTCATTGTGCCAAATACCTTTACCCCCAAAACTGCCCGCCCCCGTGACCTCCACACTGTGTGGGTTGTGCCACTCCCGTGGCCTAATACGTTTTTTCCCCCCTTTTAAAAGTCCCCTTGTCCACTTCCAAACTCTAATGCTTTCCGCCGTGACCCCTACACCTTTTGGGGATTGTGCCACTCTGTGGTCTAATACTGTTTTGCCGCCTCCATAATGTCATTGTGCAACTGCCTGACCTCAAACCAAGCTCCCTCTGCATATTTAAGCATGGCACAACGTTCTACAGCACCCTGCAGGCTCTGTGCAGCCTGGAAATAGCTCATTTTTAACGCGATTCGTGCCGAAGTAATTCGGACCGAATTTATTTTTGTCGGAAAATTCGGCGAAGTGACCGAATCTAATTTTTGAGAAATTCGCCCATCTCTAATCATCACACATTGGGAGATTGCGATATTGTTCCCTACTCCATGGTGATCACCAGCCAAATGTAAGAATATATCCAAGAAATTATTGTACGAAAACCATGTTGTGCCATCTAACTCAATGAGTATTGTGCTTATTGTACAAGGTGCAAGGTAAACATATTTTTCTTACTGGTATTTGTTTAATTACTACATACTTCCTCAGGGAGGCATATCCATTTTTTTTTTTTTTTGTTTGTTTGTTTTTTTTTTCATGCTGTCCAGCATTGGATTCACTTTATTTCCCAAAAGACTGACAGTCTCTGCATTATTGTGTTGTTTTAGCCACCTTCTGTTATTTTGATCTTTGTGGGGCGACTGGAGTTCACACCAGCATGGCAGCTGTAACACAGATTATCTCATAGTGCTATTCTTTGGGCTAGGCATAGTTCTCGAGCCCATAATACTAATTTGGATTTATTACAGGTGAAAAAAAAACATATACAAGCTAGAGCTGAGCTAAGCTAAAGTTGGTGCAGAAGAGGACAACCAAGTTAGTTAAAGGAGTTTAACCATGAGCTAAAATCCCCTGCACTGGTTGCTCAGAGCTTGATGCGATACGACCATGGAGAGGATTTTACTTCATGGTAAAACCACTTTAATGGAGGGGGGGCTGTTTGCAGTACTGGGACATTCTATCAAACTTTGGGTTATGTATCTTGGGAAAAAAGAACGTTGAGGGGGGATTCATATACCATGTACAAATATGTGAAAGGACAGTTTACAGATCTATTGCATTTTCTTTTTATACCTAGGCCTGCAATAATGACAAGAGTGCATCTTCTTCGTCTAGAGGAAAGAAGGTTTCACTATCATTACAGATGGGGATTCTTAACTGTAAGAGTGGTGAGACTTTGTAACTCGCTGCTACAGGAGGTTGTGATGGTGGATTTATTGACAAAATTCAAGAAGGGTTTAGATGCCTTTTTGAAAATATTATATTACAAGTCATGGTTAATAAATTCTGGAGATTGGACTTTGATCCAAGGATTATTCCGATTGCCATATTTGGAGTCAGGAAAGAATATTTCTTCTTGTAGTGGCAGCTAGTCCCCGGAGTCGATTGCTAAGGTCTTAACAATCGACTTGAGGCCTTAACAACTGGCTTAACAACCGACTGGAGTCGGCGGAGTCGATTGCTAACTCTTATCAACTGACTTGAGCTGAGGCCTTAACAACTGGCTTAACGACTGTTAGCGACTTCACACGCAGTAAATTATGTGTCCCCCAGTGAAGGTAAAAGGGTCCCCCAGTAAGTT
Source organism: Phyllomedusa bahiana (assembly GCA_025379985.1). Classification (NCBI taxonomy): domain Eukaryota; kingdom Metazoa; phylum Chordata; class Amphibia; order Anura; family Hylidae; genus Phyllomedusa; species Phyllomedusa bahiana. The sequence continues at coordinate 19,198 of JAODAL010028056.1, read as the reverse complement.
ATACGCCCCCCCAGTAGGTTTGGGTTTTTACTTTATATATCTCCCAGTAGGTAGGGTTTTGTAGGGTTTTTATGTCCCCCAGCAGGTATATAGGCAGGTTATTGATCCCCCAGCAGGTATATGGGCAGGTTATGGATCCCCCAGCAGGTATATGGGCAGATTATGGATCCCCCAGCAGGTATATGGGGGAGGTTATGGATCCCCAGTAGGTTATATAGGCAGGTTTAGGTTCCCCCAGCAGGTATTTGGGCAGGTTATGGATCCCCCAGTAGGTTTATTATAGGCAAGTTATGGATCCCCCAGTAGGTATATGGCAGGTTTAGGTCCCCCAGCAGGTATATAGGGAGGTTTAGGGCCCCCAGCAGGTATATAGGCAGGTTTTGGTCACCAGCAGGTATATAGGCCCGGTTTAGGTCCCCCAGCAGGTATATAGGCAGGGGTTTAGGTCCCCAGCAGGTATATAGGCAGGTTTAGGTCCCCCAGCAGGTAGATAGGCAGGTTTCGGTCCCCCAGCAGGTATATAGATAGCTTATAGGCCCCACAGCACGTGTATATTTAGGTAGCTTATAGGCCTCACAGCACATATGTAGGTAGCTTATAGGCCTCACAGCACATATGTAGGGAGATTATAGGCCTCACAGCACATATGTAGGTAGATTAAAAGCTCCTCCCTGCACGTATATTAGATAATAGGCCCCCCCCCTGCACATATAATAGTAGATTTAAGGCCCCCTCCATGCACATATAAAATTTGATAATAGCCCCCCTCCCTGCATATAACAGTAGATAATAGCACCCCTCCCTGCACATATAATTTAGATAATTGAGCCCCCCTCCCTGCACATATAAAAGTAGATAATAGCCCCCCTCCCTGCACATATAACAATAGATAAAAGCCCCTCCCTGCACATATAACACTATATAATATCCCCCCTCCCTGCAAATATAACAATAGATAATAGCCCCCCTCCCTGCACATATAACAATAGATAACAGCCCTCCTCCCTGCACATATAACAGTAGATAATAGCATCCCTCCCTGCACATTAAAACAATAGATAAATAGCCCCCCTCCCTGCACAAAATAACAATAGATTTAATAGCCCCCTCCCTGCACATATAACAATAGATAACAGCCCTCCTCCCTGCACATATAACAGTAGATAATAGCATCCCTCCCTGCACAATTTTAACAATAGATAATAGCCCCCCCCCCTGCAAAATATAACATTAGATAACAGCCCCCCCCCCTGCAAAATTTATAGTAGATAATAGCCCCCCTCCCTGCACATAAACCAGTAGATAATAGCAAACCCTCCCTGCCATATTAAAAATAGATAATAGCCCCCCTCCCTGTACATATAAAAATTGATAAAAGCCCCCCCTCCCTGCACATATACAATAGATAATAGCCCCCAGCATGATTAGCGCTAATTTAAAGTAATTACCCTGACAGCACTTACCTGACCTCGCTCCTTGCCGCTGTCGCTGGTCGTGCTCCCGGTCTTTTCTTCAGCGGCGTTTTACGTCACTTAGCCGCGCGGGGCAGCGTGATTTACGCGCACGCCGCCTGGGCTGTGCACTCCGGCGCGCACAGAGCCACATCCTGACTGCGGCCACAGATTACTCCGCGGAGCTCTCTGCTCCGCTGAAGCATCTAACTGTATGTGCGTCCGGCGGACGCACATACAGTTAGTCCCGCCACCGCTGCCGTCGCCAAGGTCCTAAGCCGCTAAGCCGATAGCTTAGCGACTGGTAGCGGCTTAGGACCCTAACGATCGGCGGCGACGGCGGATAGCGGCGGCGCCGGGGACTAGTGGCAGCTGCCTCATAGAGGTTTTTGCTTTCATCTGGATCAACATTGTAGAATTATAGGTTGACTTGATGGACCTGTGTCATTTTTAAACCTTATCTACTATGTTACTATATTTGCAAATATACAGTATATCTAAAGTGCCATAGGTAGTACATGATTTGACTATGAAACTTAGATGCCAGCAATCAGAACCTTAACCCCTTACCGCCAGAGCCAGTTTTGGCCTCTCTGACAGAGCCCCATTTTTGAAATCTGGCATCTGTCACTTTATGTCAGAATAACTTTTGACACTTTAACCTATCCAGTGATTCGAGACTGTTTTCTCATAACACATTGTCTTTAAGATAGAAATAAATTTTGGTCCAAAAAAAGCTCGTTTATTTGTGAAAAATATCAAAGTTTTTGTGAAAAAATTTTGAACAATTTAAACCCAAATTTTAAACTTCAAAAATTTCTGCATGTAAGAAAAAATAGTTATTCCACTCAAAATAGTTTATAACTAGCATCTACACTCACCGGCCACTTTATTAGGTACACCAAAGCTAGTAACGGGTTTTGGACCCCCTTTTGCCTTCAGAAACTGCCTCAATTCTTCGTGGCATAAGATTCCAACAGGTGTTTCAACGATGCTCAATTGGTACCAAGGGGACCAAAGAGTGCCAAGAAAATATTCCCCACACCATGACACCACCACCACCAGCCTGAACCGTTGATACAAGGCAGGATGGATCCATGCTTTCATGTTGTTGAACGCCAAATTTGACCCTACCATCCGAATGTCGCAGCAGAAATCGAGACTCATCAGACCAGGCAACGTTTTTCCAATCTTCTACTGTCCAATTTCGATGAGCTTGGGCAAATTGGAGCCTCAGTTTCCTGTTCTTAGCTGAAAGGAGTGGCACCCAGTGTGGGTCTTCTGCTGCTGTAGCCCATCTGCCTCAAAGTTCGCCGTACTGTGCGTTCAGAGATGCTCTTCTGCCTACCTTGGTTGTAACGGGTGGCTATTTGAGTCACTGTTGCTTTCTATCAGCTCGAACCAGTCTGCCCATTCTCCTTTGACCTCTGGCATCAACAAGGCATTTCCGCCCACTGGACTGCCGCTCACTGGATGTTTTTTCTTTTTCGGACCATTCTCTGTAAACCCTAGAGATGGTTGTGCATGAAAATCCCAGGAGATCAGCAATTTCTGAAATACTCAGACCAGCCCTTCTGGCACCAACAACCATGCCACGTTCAAAGGCACTCAAATCACCTTTCTTCCCCATACTGATGCTCGGTTTGAACTGCAGGAGATTGTCTTGACCATGTCTACATGCCTAAATGCACTGAGTTGCCGCCATGTGATTGGCTGATTAGAAATTAAGTGTTAACGAGCAGTTGGACAGGTGTACCTAATAAAGTGGCCGGTGAGTGTACCATATGTCTGCTGTAGTTTGGCATCATTTTTTTAAATGTCTTTTTTTTGTTTTATGACATTAGGGGGCTTAGAGATTTAGTAATAATTTTCACATTTTCAAGAAAATTTGCAATATACATTTTTTTAGGGACCAGTCCAGTTCTAACTTGACTTTTATTGGCCTGTATGTTAGGTACCCACATAAAGGACTTCATCTTAGAAACTGCACCCCTTAAGGTATTCAAAACAGCATTTAGGAAGTTTATTAAACAATTAGGTTTTTCACAGGAATTAAAGCAAAGTGGAAGTGGAATTTAAAAATTTCACTTTTTTTTCAGATTTTCAATTTTTATTCATTATTCACCAGAATACGGTAAATGTGATCAGGGAAATGCAATTTAATATTGATTTCCCAGATTCTGATGTTTTCAGAGATATCCCATTTGTGGCCCTAGTGTGCTATTTGGCTCAACCACAAGCCCCAAAATAGGAGGAGCACCTACCGGACTCTGGGATCTCATTTTTCTCATTTTCATTACAATTTATTTAGGGGTCATTACAGGCTTGCGGACACCCTAAGGTGATAAAACTTAAAAAACTCCCCTAAAAAGACACCATATTGAAAACTATACCCCTTAAGGAATACATCCAGGGGTACAGTGAGAAAATTGACCCCACAGGTGTGTCACAAATTTTTTTAGCGTTAGGCTGTGAAAATGAAAAAAAGTTTTTTTTTCCAACAATCTGCAATTTTAGCTGAAAATGTTAAAATTTTACAAGGCATCCTGGTAAAAAAGCACCCAAAATGTTGTTACGCAATTTCTTCCAAGTTCGGCAATACCCTACATGTGGGTGTAAACTGCTGTTTGGGCATATGTCAGGGCATATAAGGGAGGAAGTGTTATTTGGCTTTTGGAGCGCAGATTTTGATGGGACCATGTCGCATTTACAAAGCACCCAAAGTACCAGAACGGGTGAAACCTTCCAGAAGTTACCCCATTTTGGATTCAGCATCCCTCAGGGTTTTCATCTAGGGGTGTTTCGTGCTTTTTGGGTTCAGAGGTTTTCCATATTTTTTTTTTTTTTTTGCATTGGGCTATGAAAATGAGGGGGGGAAACGCAATTCCGCCATTGTTTTTTGGGCTTCAATTTTACAGCGTTCGCCGTGCAGTGTAAATGACATGATAAATTTACTATGGGGGTTGGTAAAATTTCAATGATATAGATTTTATATAGTTTTGTATGTTTTATTACTTTTATACAATAGAAATAGGCCTATAAAAATTGCGTTTTTATGTTGTCCTGTTCTGATAGCCATAATTTTTTTTTCATTTTTTCTGTATACGGAGCTGATTATGGGCTAGTTTTTTGTGGGATGAGTTGACATTTTTAGTAGTACCATTATGGGGGGCATGTGACGCTTTGATCACTTTTTATTATGGTTTTTGTGAGGCATTTTACAGCATTCCTGGTAGTGTTTTTTATTTAAATTTTTTACAGCGGTCACCGTGCGGTATAAATGACATGCTAATATTACTCAGCAGGACTATTACAGCGATACCCAATTTGTATATTTTTTTGGTTTTACTGCTTTTACACAATAAAACAGTTTTATTAAAAGAGGAAAACATGTTTTTGCATCACCACATTCTGAGAGCCATAGCTTTTTTATTTTTATGTGTACAGAGCAGTGTCTGAGCTTGTTTTTTGCGGGATGAGTTGATATTTTTATTGGTATCATTTTTGGGGGGACAAGACTTTTTGATCAGTTTTAAATTCGTTTTTTGCAAGGCAGGGTGAAGAAAATACTGCAATCCTAGTAGTGTTTTTTATTTTTATTTTTAACAGCGCTCACTATGCAGTATCCATGACCAGTTAGCTTTACTCTCTGGGTCGATAAGATTACGGCGATACCCAATTTATATAGTTTTTTTTTTAAATTTTGAAGCACTTTTAAAAAAAAAGTGTTTTTATTGTGTTAAATAATATTTATGCATCGTTATCTCTTGAGACCAAAACTTTTTTATTTTTCCGTACACAGAGACGTGTAGGGCCTTATTTTTGCGGGATGAACTGACGTTTTAATTGGTACAACTTTATGTGCTGCAGGATGAACAAAAATCGCAATTCTGTGACTGTTTTTTGTTTTTTACGGCGTTCACCATACCGGTTAATTAACATGACAGATTTATAGGGTGGGTCGTTACGCACACGGCGATACCAAATATGGGTACTTTATTTATTTTTAATCTTTTTTGTGGTGATTGCCGTTTTTAAAGGGGAAAAGGGCGGTGTACGTGTTTTTAATTTTATTTTTTGTGGTTTACTTTTTTACTTTTCCCCAGTGGGGATTTGTAACAGCATTACTGCTGTGTACAGGTCGCCATGATAACTACTGACACCATGCCCACAATGCATTGTGGGCATGGTGACGTCACCAGACTACCGGAATGCTTTCAGAAAGCATCCGGGGAGCCGGGTAAGAGACCAGCGAGCGGCATCTGCACCGCTCACTGCGCCGGATCGCAGGCAGCAGGAGCTCACTCCTCCTTCCTGTGGCTTCATTATCGCAACCATGACAGGTTGCGGTAATGAAGCGTTAATCACCCGCGGTCGGTGCTCACTCCAGCCGGGGGTGATGCGGAATGAAGCCAGCGGTAATTTACCGCTGGTTCCATGTCGCGATCGTGCGCGGCTCGCCCGCAAGCCCGCACGATCGGCAGGATGTATGCATACGTCCAATTGCGGGAAGTCCCTTCCCGCTAGGGCGTATGCATACGTCCAATATCGGGAAGGGGTTAAAGGGGTGTTCCAGGACATGTACATGCTTGTCGGTATATCGTGGTATGAGTAAAATAGAAGATAAACCTCATACTTACCTCCAGGACGGTCTCCTTCAATCCTGGCTGCTGGTCTGTTCATCCCAACTGAAGCACGGAACTTTCATCTTTCACATGACAGCTGCAGCCAATTACAGGCCAGAGAGGTGACGTTGTTTCCTGAGATTGGCTATAGTTGTCAGGTGAACGATAAAAATTCCATGCTTCAGCTCAAATGAATGGACCAGCAGCCAGGAGTGAAGAAGACTGTTCGGGAGCTAAGTATGAGGTCGTACAGAGCTCTGAAATATTTTACATATTTTAACTGCCACATTAAACATCTTCTCACCAACCACCTTGATTAGTAACTTAAAAGGGTTGTGAAAGTAAACAGTTATCTTTCCCAGACTGAGGCAACTTTATAATATGCTTTCATTATATGTTCAATGAGCTTCCTGCCACTGTTTGATGACAGGAAACTGAATAGCTCTGTGTTGAGTTCACCAAATTAAATAACCAAAGGGGTTTCGCTTTTTTCAAGGCAGCCTTTGAAGCCACAACCTTTTGGTTCTGTCTCCAAAGGCTTTCAACGAAAGGGAGTAAACAGAGCATGCACTTATAATGAGGTCAGAAGGATGGAAGAAACTGTAGACAATACACAATAATGATCCTGAAGCTTGTAGTTTTAAAGGGCAAAGGGTTAAAGCTTTAAAATAGAAAATGCTCCTGCTTGGCTGCAAAGAGGGGAGGCTGAATTGTATGATAAAAGTTGTTTCTCTCTATAAAATCTCCTAATAATTTGACAGTGATATCTGCAGCTCCAGACCAAACCCACAGCAAAATGTCAACAAAATCTACACAATGTGCTATGAAGTTTGACTATGGATTTTTCTCCAGATACTTCATGAACCATTGTGAACAACTTCAAATTTTAAGTATTACAATAAAACTGCTAATATGGTAAAATACTTTGTTAGGCTATGTTCACATATGGATATACCTCACATTAAACACAGATGATTGACAGATTGTCACGAGTAGCGCCGCAGCCCACAGTTCGGGCTGCAGACGCACTCATTCCTCCCTGTCCCTCCATGCGCCCGGAGAGAGCGGTGCAGCGGTCCGCATGTTGGGCGATGTCACTTACCCGCGCTGGCTCTCTCAGATTTAAATGGCCAGCACACTGGTAATTAGTTATTGCCGTCCGCTGACCCTATATAATGGCTCCACCTTCCTGAAGCACTTGTCGAATCCATAGTGCCCATACCCTATGCGAAGAAGCCTTCCAGTGTTCCGGTTTGCCATTTCCGTGTACCAGTCCCGCCAGCTAACATTCTTCGACAATGATTATTCGCCGCCTGTCCTGACCTTCTGGTCCGTCCCCGACTACGAGTTTGTCTACTGTTCCGGTACTATGTTGCACCTCGGCTACCACCGCAAGCAAGGCACATTAGGGGTAGCGACCTGGTGGAATCCTACCACGGCAAGTCCATCCCGCCTTGCGGCGGGCTCTGGTGACAACCGGGACACACTTAGACTCCGCTCCCTGGTGTGACCTGTACCACTGCTTTTGGTGGGCCAGCAGATCCATTACTCCGGTTTGTTACACAGACCACAGTAATTTATAATCTTATGCCATAGAGCAGTGCTATTGTTTCTGTCAAAGCTATAGAATCTACAACAGATTCGCTGGAGAAGATGGGAACAAAGCCTAGTCAAAAAAATATTTACAGAAGTCAGAGCCTGTTTATATATGTAGAAAAACTAAACTTGACAGATAAGTCACCATCATATCATAATACAAAATGTTATCTCAATGGCTTTTGTTTGGCAAAAAGAATAGATAACATGAAAAGACAAGTCAAGTTAAACCAAAGCTGTGCCAAAAATAGTAACAGTAATACAAACCTATCTACTGAGATACTTTTTATATTTCATGCTCATTGTCAGCCCATGCTATGCTCTGCAGCCTCTCTAGAAAAAGGGGATTTTACAAGCATCACTTTATGTTTGAAGTATTGATATTAATTATATGAATAACAACAAGTGGACAGTTTTTATCATAGCTAGTTTCACAGAAAATCTGTAAGTTGCACTTACCATAGAGCACACAATAGTCTGGGTTGAAAACGGCCTCTTGATACTGTAGGGTACTTAAAATTCCTTTGCTGTAAATACATTAAAAGAGCATTTAGAATAAATATCCCCCTGTCACTCACATGTAGGTTTCCTTTATTGAACTGAACCACTTGAATACATCATGTTGAGTGGAAAACTGTACATGTTCTACCCATCAAGCAAAACAGCAAAGATTAAAACGGCCATTACAGGCAAACATGTGACTAATGGTCAAATAGGTTCTTTTGAAATGTAATTTAAAGGTAGATTTAAAGCATCTGACACATGTATTTGTTATATCTGCAGGGGGGTTCACAAAAAGATTTTTTATATGACTTTGGCCATTGTAAAGTAAGCACTGTTGGATGCAATTACAATGACCTTCTCTCTATGAAAGCAAATCAAAGTACTTTATTTCCACATGTTATACAGAAGTGAGAAGGTAAAATAACTGTTATATACATTTAAGGTTTATAGCAGTGATTCTAGCTCAAAAACATGTAAAGGAAATATCAAAATTTCACTAAGAGAATCAAAATGGCACTGCTCAACAAGAGATTAAATGAATGTAATATTCCTCTAGAAACTAGGATAATCAAAGACTTACAGTATCTGACAAAAGTGAGTACAACCCAACATTTTTGTAAATATTGTATGATATATTTTCAGGGTAAAGCACTTTTGATATGACACTTTGATTAACAATGTAAAGTAGTCATTTGTACAGCTTTTATATATATTTTATATATATATTATATATATATTATTTTAATATTATTATTATTATATATTACTTATATATATTTATATAAAATATTATATAACATATATTATATATATATTTTCATATACTATATATATATATTATATAATATAATTATATATTTATATATATATATATATATATATATATATATATATATTTAATAGTGCTGTCAAAATAACTCAACAATAGCTTCAACGTCCAATTGTTGGCAAAAAGTGAGTACACTCTTAAGTGAAAATGGACAAATTGCACCCAATTTACCATTTCCCTACACACTGTCATGTGACTTATTAGTGTTACAAGGTCTCAGGTGTGAATGAGGAGAAGTGTGATAAATTTGGTGTTATCACTCTCATACTTTCTCATACTGGTGACTAGAGATGGGCGAATTTCTCAAAAAAAACGTCGCCGAATTTTCTGACAAAATTTGTTTCGGTCCAAATTACTTTGGGACGAATCGCGTTAAAAAACAGCTATTTCCAGACAGCACAGAAACTGTAGGGTGCTGTAGAACGTTGTGCCATGCCTAAATATGCAGAGGGAGTTTGGTTTGGTCTTTATACAATGTTGTGCTTTAGTATGACACGCACATGACTGCCGCCGCTATTAGAATCGCTTCATTATAAAATTCCCTGGGCACTTAAGAGGGCAAAACTGACCAAAAAACTGAAGCGGAAATGTAGCCTGATAAAGTCCTGGCAGCAGGGCCGGGACGACGGGTAGGCCAAGGTAGGCGACCGCCTAGGGCGCCTACCTCAGCCTATCCCTAAGGGGCGCCGTCAGGGCCCCGACCCTCGCCGGGCTCCAGGGCCCCTGCCGTGGGCCCGAAGCGCCGGCGGTATCTGTGACCGCTTCTGCGGAGCAGAGAGCAAGCGCTCACCTGCCCCGCAGACAGTGTCGGGCCGCTCCCGGAGGATCGCTGGATCCTCCGGGGAGCTGCAGGGGGCCCACCCCAGCGGGGCCGCCGGGTCTCATAGCGCTGAGGACCCGCCGCGGCCCCGTGGCCTCAGCCGGCAACGTCCCCAATGACGTGATGTCATCGCGACGCTGCCTCTCCTCGGGCGCACAGGCGGTTTACAGGCCGTGCGCCCGAGGAGCTGCCGGAGGGAGCGCGCGGCTGAAGAGCACAGAAGAGGAGCGCGCGCCCGGGAATTGGGTAAGTTTTAATGTTGTTGTTTTTAAGTGCCCGCCTGTGGCCCCCTATATTCTGCCTGTGGCCCCCATACGCCTGCCTGTGGCCCTTATATCCCGCCTGCGGCCCCTATAATGCCTGCCTGCGGCCCCCATAAAGCCTGCCTGCGGCCCCCTATAATGCCTGCCTGTGGCCCCCTATATCCCGCCTGCGGCCCCATAATGCCTGCGGCCCCCAATAATGCCTGCCTGCGGCACCCATAATGCCTGCCTGCGGCCACCTATAATGCCTGCCTGTGGCCCCTATATTCTGCCTGTGGCCCCATACGCCTGCCTGTGGCCCCCTATATCCTGCCTGTGGCCCCTATAATGCCTGCCTGCGGCCCCCTATAATACCTTCCTGCGGCCACCTATAATGTCTGCCTGGTGCCCCTATATGCCTGCTGGTGCCCCATAAGCCTGCCCGAGCCCCCATACGCCTGTCTGTGGTCCCCATATGCCTGCCTGAGCCCCCCATACGCCTGCCTGTGGCCCTATATGCCTGCCTGTGGCCCCGTACGCCTGCCTGAGCCCTGTACGGGCTGCCTGTGGCCCCTATATGCCTGCCAGTGGCCCCCCTACGTCTGCCTGGTGCCCCCATACGCCTGCCTAAGCCCCCATACGCCTGCCTGTGGCCCCCATACGCCTGCCTAAGCCCCCATACACCTGCCTGAGGTCCCATCCGCCTGCCCGTGGCCCCATACACCTGCCTGTGGCCCCATACGCCTGCCTGAGCCCCTGTACGGCTGCCTTTTGGCCCCTATTTGCCTGCCTGTGGGCCCCCATTACGCCTGCCTGGTGCCCCATACGCCTGCCTGAGCCCCCAAAACGCCTGCCCGTGGCCCCCATACGCTGCCTGTGGCCCCCATACGCCCTGCCTGAGGTCCATACGCCTGGCCTGTGGGGCCCCATACGCCTGCCTGTGGCCCCATACGCCTGCTGTGGCCCCTATACGCCTGCCTGTGGCCCCATACACCTGCCTGTGGCCCCATACGCCTGCCTGAGCCCCCATACGCCTGCCTGTAGCCCCCATATGCCTGCCTGAACCCCTAGCTATATATTTGCATTAAATTTGAATCCAGCAATTTTGTTTTGATTAGAGGGATTTGAGAATAGCTGTGATTTGCCGTTTTTTAATAAGAGACTTTCCAAAACTTTTCCATCCTCTCAAATTTTTATATTTCTGAAAGGACGAAATGCAGTGGTAAGCGAGCAAAGAGGGGGGTAGCACATGGAGGTAGAGGTACGAAAAAGGTGCCCCTTCCAGTGCTGGCGACAACACGCATGCCAGCGATCGTCATTTTTGCAGGACGTCAGCTGTCATCGCGGGGTCAGGGCCCTGTGAATCTAGAACGAACACGTCGCCAATCTGCCCTTTCAGGGGTTAATCAACCGCATCAGCACTTTACCCCCGCCTCGCAGCCGGGCCCACAAATGTCGTCATCAGCATCATCACATCCCGTCCAACATGAAAAAACCCAAATGTCAACTCGTGACCCACCCTGTGGATAATCCTTGTCTGAAGACCTTTTTGTGAAAAAAATGCGGTTGGGGTCAGAAGGCATGTTAAAAGATAAAAGGGGATATTTAGTCTGCTCTGACACCCATTACTGATGCCATAAAGGGGGTAAAGGGAACCCGGTCAATCGGCAAAAATCCCGGGGGGTGGGCAACGCCTTGCATCCCCCCTTTCTTGTAGCACACAGCCTGGATGCAAAAAGTCGGACGACCAAGTCCCCTTTGGTTGAGATGAGAGGGACTTCGGATCCATCCGGGCCCTTTTCTGCAGAATTTTGCTTCGAGCGCTTCCCCATGGACGAGGGAAGACGATGGGGTAGTGTCAATACGGGTCCCGCCACAAAAAGGGAAGGGCGTGGGCAGAAGTCCCTGATAATTCCCCCAAAGCCAGGGTCACCAAACCCCGCTCCCCCGCTTATCGCCGTAAAAAAAGGTCCGGGGACCTCCAAGCCTGGCCTTCTTTGAGAAAGCCTCTGATTCACCCACGAGTCATTGCCGCCTTTCCCCAAAAACGCATAAGTAGAGGCAAGAACCTTAAGTGGTTAACCACCCCCAAACATGTCATCACATGGGGCAAAAATACATATTTGAAATGGAGGGAACACTTGGCCCAAAAAAAAGGCCAGACCGACCCCGGGGCCTCCAACCACTACACCCCTCTTTTCCCCCAGCTCCCCATGCCCCTTAAAGACTGATCAGGGTCAGCCCCCTTCAGCCCCACCGTGCCCGAGTACCCCCCACACCACCAGAGACCCATCCTACCCCTTCTCCTTCCGCCTTTGACGACCCAGCGTACAGCACCAGCTAGCAGCCACCTTCGTTTTCCGGGTTTGGGAGCAGAAGAAACACTTTAACCCCCAAACCACCCCAAACCCAAAAACCTGAATGTCGGCATTGCCAGTTTTTGGGCCTTGGAAATGTTCCCTTTCTGTCTGGGGGACACAGAGGGGTTCCGCCACGTCGGCCCCCCGCCGCCCCCAATACCAGATGCCGAGCAGGCTTTCTTTGCCAGAAAAGCCTCCCTGCCCGGCCAGCCACGTGTCATCTAAAATTTCAACGCGTTGTCTGCATCTTGTCCGGAAAAGTCCTCTCACCACCGACACAACAGTAAGCACGGCCAAGGCCGCTTTATCTCTGTGACAGCTCACGGGTGAGCTGGGGGGAGTCTCGGGGGGTGACGGGGGCTCTCAGGCTCGGGCACGCTTTTAAAAAACCCCGCAGGGATGGGGGTTTCTTTCCCCCCAAGGCCTCTGGTGGATCAGTGCCCAGAGACACAAGGCCGTGTTGAAATTAATCTCCCTTTGGGAGACCGTCCACACACAGGTCGGAGCGGTGGACAGCTCTCCGCAACGAGACGACGCTGGCGGGGTGACAAGAACCTTGGGCCCGGGCAAGGTGGGTGCGATAACGGGCAAAATCGCTGGCCCCCCTTTAAATGGGTAGGCGGGGAGCACATACCTTGCCTCCTGCCATGAACCTTGTCGTCCAAAATTTTCTAAAGACTACCCGGGTCGGACTGCCGCTGAAGAAGGCTCGAGGTCTGATTTTCGCATTTCCCCGCCTTCCCCCCCCCCTCTTCGTCCCCCCTTTGCTGGTTGCAGCTCACCCCGGCCTCCCCGTCAACCATCTCATTGTTGACGTGGCAACCCGGAAATTTCCCCCCCCAATGCTCCAGCGTTGGGCGCAGCGAAATGCCATTACCAGTACAATGACACATGGCCGAAAAGCACGGTGGGGACCTCGGTTGTTGAACCACCGAGGTGGAGCAGTGAAAGAGCTCTGAACCACCCTTTTCCCATTTTGAAGAACCCCCAAAAAATGGTCAGTGGGGACAATCCCTTGCAGCATAAATTTTGTGGATTTTATTTCTGGAACGATCGTTGGACACTCGAAAAACGGGCCCCCCACACAAAGGGGGAGACGGACACAATGGGGACACGGAGCCTTTTCTCTCCTAAAACCCCAAAAGGCCCGACATTTTTCCACAGTTTCATCTCTTCTTTAGGCGGGGTTTGGGGGTCCAGAGCTAGTGCAAGGGGGCGCATCACTCTCGGGGGGTGCATCATCTCAGGCAAGTCAGGGCTGTGTTGAAGCGTGCCGGGGGCAGCGGGGAGGGGGAGGAGGAGGGGGTATTCCAACCCGATGTTACCACGTCCCTGCCTGGAAAGATTTTTTGGCGCGAATTTTGAGGGGAGGAGGAAGAGAGGAAGATCATTTGCTAGTGCCCCTCGACCCGAGGCTTGGGAAATCAAGGCTCCATCTCTCACATGAGTGCGGGATTCCATTTCCCTCCAACATGATCCTCGCATTAAGGCCATCAAAGAACAACATTACTGGTGGCCACCCTCCGGGATCCCCGGTAAAAAACAAAACTCAGCACTTTCCTTCCACCCACCCAAATAAAAAAAAATGCCCGGAAAAAGGGGAAACCTTGCTGATTGATAACTGGAACATCTGTTGCTCTGCTTCACTTCCCCAAATGTCACGGGGAACAGAACAACTCAGCGACGTGACAGCATAGAGGGCCCAAATAGGCGTAGCGGCAGCAGCAGGCAAAGGGGGCGGAAGCCTAATGGGGGACCCTGGCAATCTTTTTTTACCAAACCAAAAAAACGCTCAATGCAGGGGACACATCCGACACAAGTCAGCTTAAGAAACATGGGGGGCACGACTATCTCGTCTCAACACCGATGTTTTTTTAATTTGTTTCCGGACCCCAAAAAACTTCTGGGTATCCACAAGGACAATGGCCCGACTGGGCCCCGTCCCCCAAAAGAGGGGTTGTCCTGCCCAGCAGCCAGCGCATATCGACCCCCTTCACACAGCTGGGGGTTTCATTACAACAAACGCACCGGCTTTCCACAATAATGTGGATCTTTTGACTTTCATCAAGATAAAAACCCGGGATGGGCTCTGATGAAGTTGTGGCTCCATTTGCCGGGGGCACCGATTATTTGCCGGCAACTTCACATCCTTTTTTAAACAAAATGGTTTTTTCTTGAAATTTTTTTTTTAAAAGACATTTCTTACTGCAATTTTTATTTTCTTTTCCTCTTTTATTCTTTTTTTGCTGTGAGGAAGACTGTAAAAAGAAAAGCAAGGGTTTTATGACAACCCGTATTCCATTTACTCACTTTATCTTTTAAAAAGTTTTTTGCATTTTCAATATTTTTAAAAGGTCATGGGTTTTGTAGATACGCTATAATTATGGTCCTTTAACAAAAGTGGCTTTTTAAGTGGCATTTTCCCCTCACAAATTTTTAATAGTGGGTGGAAAAATCATTTTTTAAAATTTTTTGGGCATGTAGCTGTGAGGATACACAATAATCTGTCCTTTGGGGGAAAAAAAAATGTGGCTTTTTAAGTGGCATTTCCCTCACAATTTTTTCATTGGGGGTGAGAAATCATTTTTTTAATTTTTTTGGGTCACTGCTTTGAAAAGCAGCAATACTACAGGTCCTATTATAAAAAAAAGTTTTTTCTAACAGACATTTGTTTTTCACAATTGTCCAAAGTGGCTCAAGTGTCATGCTTTGAATTTTTGGGGGGATTTTGCTGTGACATCAGCTATACTACAGTTCCTATTCTAAAAAATGTTGTTTCTAACAGACATTTGTTCTTCACAAGTCCAAAGTGGCTCAAGGGCATGTTTTTTGCATTTTTGGGGGTTTTGCTGTGACATGCGCATACTACAGGTCCTATTTTAAAAAAAATTGTTTCTAACAGACATTTGTTCTTCACAAATTTTCCAAAGTGGGTCAAGGTCATGCTTTTAATTTTTTGGGGCATTTTGCTGTGACATGCAGCATACACAAAGGGCCTATTCAAAAAATTTGTTTCTAAAGACATTTTTCTTCACAATTGTCAGAGTCTCCCGGGTGATTGCGTCAAAACAGGGAAAAGGTAGGACACTGTTAAAGGAACATATTGAAAAATGACTTTTTTTTTTCAAGATCTTAACAACTATCAACCCTGTATTAACAACCCATTTAAATACAATAAAAAAAAAGAAACAAAGACAGGTGGGATTCCATCCTATTTTAAAAAAGTGTTTTCTAGAATTAAACTACAAAAAAATTTGTACAAAAAAGCTGGGAAAAAAATTCCCCTGAATTGTACAAGGGGGGAAAAGAAAACTTGATCAGATTAGGTATTCAGGACATGGAGATGGGCACGGACAAGAACAAATATAGAACAAATTTTCCCCCACAAATTTATAAAATGAAAAAAGAATGCCAAAAAAAGGGCAAAACCCGGGTGTAACAGGGGCGTAACCCCCATATTTCCCAAATGAACTCAATTGGGCCGCACTCATACGGGGGGCAAGCGCTACCATCTTACTATATACTAGGGAAAGGGTGGAGTTCTCACACTTTCCCCTTCCGCACTCTCTTTTCCCTGACATTTTTTTTTGCTGGTCCATCAGGCATTTTAACCCCGCGTGTTTTAAAAGATACGGCCCAGCCTGGGGTCTCACCGCACCCCCTGTAACTCCGGCCCTGGGCATGCGGGGCACAGGACAGTTCTATCAATTCCATTCAATAAATGGGTTTAAAGACTCCTTTTTTTCCCCGGGACTTTGAATCGGGGGGGCAACAGGGTTTTAAAGGTCAACTGTGGCCCAACGGGACAGTTAAAATCCAGTCAACTAAAATGGTGGTTGAAAGACTCCTTTTTTTTGGGACTTTTTAAAATGGGGTCGACGGTTTTTAAAGTCAAATTTTGCGGTACGGACAATATAGTTTTGCCAGTTTAATTAAAATGGGGGTTGAAAGACTCCTTTTTTTGGGGACTTTTTAAAACTGGGGGGCATGCAGGGTTTTGGGGGTCATGCGCGTTCCAGGACAGGATATTCAATGTCCAGTTCAAGTAACATGATGGTTCAAATCATACTGCCTTCTGGCATTTTTTAATTTGTGGTGATGCAGGTTTAAGGGGTCATGCTGTGGTAACAGACGGGATAGTGAATGGTCTGTGAGTTTTTTTCTGTGACTTTTATAACCTAAGTGTGTTGCCTAAGATGTAGCACGTATCCATTTGACTGTTGTGGATGTTAATTTCAGCTTCTCCAGCCTTGTTTGGGTGTAATAATGAAGGTGTTGTTGCTCTCCCATAGACTATAATGGTAATCGCTCATAATCGATGCTCACTATCGAAAAACCTTATCGATAGCGGCCGACTATCGACTATCGCTCGATCTCGATAGCCAACGCAATCGCTCAACACTAGTTACAAGGTCTCAGGTGTGAATGAGGAGAAAGTGTGATAAATTTGGTGTTATCACTCT
This sequence comes from Phyllomedusa bahiana, assembly GCA_025379985.1. NCBI lineage: Eukaryota > Metazoa > Chordata > Amphibia > Anura > Hylidae > Phyllomedusa > Phyllomedusa bahiana. The sequence goes on along the minus strand of JAODAL010028056.1, from coordinate 2,308 downwards.
CACACTTTCTTATACTGGTGACTAGAGATGGGCGAATTTCTCAAAAATTCAATTCGCCGACTTCGCCGAATTTTCCGTCAAAATTTGTTTCGGTCCGAATTACTTCGGGACGAATCGCATTAAAAAACAGCTATTTCCAGACTGCACAGAGCCTGTAGAGTGCTGTAGAATGTTGTGCCATGCCTAAATATGCAGAGGGAGCTTGGTTTGGTCTTTTTACAATGTTGTGTTTTAGTATGACACGCATATGACTGCCGCCGCTCTTAGAATCGCTTCACTATAAAATTCCCTGGGCACTTAAGAGCGCAAAACTGACCAAAAAACTGAAGCGGGAATGTAGCCTCATAAAGTCATGGCAGCGCCAGCTGGAAAAAAACAAGCTGAGGGCTCAGGTAGCAAAATCAGTGACAGAGTGTGGAGGTGACGGCAGCAGCCACAGCAGCATGAGGTCAGAGAGTGGCACAATGACATTCTGGAGGAGGCAAAAACAGGAGTAGGCCGCAGAGTGGCACAATAACACAGTGTGGAGGGCACGGCAGCTGCCACAGCAGCAGCATGAGGTCAGACAGTGGCACAATGACACAGTGTGTAGGTCACGGCAGCAGCCACAGCAGCAGCATAAGGTCAGACAGAGGCACAATGACACAGTGTGTAGGTCACGGCAGCAGCCACAGCAGCAGCATAAGGTCAGACAGTGGCACTATGACATTTTGGAGGTGGCAAAAACAGGAGTAGGCCACAGAGTGGCACAATGACACTGGTAGGCCCGGCAGCACCCACAGCAGCAGTATGAAGTAGACGTGGCAAAATGACTTTCTGGAGGTGGAAAAAACGGAGTAGGCCACAGAGTTCACAATGACAGGGAGTGGAGGTGAGGCAGAAGCGCTGGGGTCAGAGAGTGGCACATAAAGGGGTTTGGGGAGGTGCCCGAGCAGCAGAACGCAGCGCAGCATGGGGTCAAAGATTGCACAATGCTTGGTGGGGGTGGGGGGCAATACCGCCCCTGGTAAAGAGGGTTTGGGTGGCAGATGGAAAAAACTGTCAGCAGTGTGGGGCATCAGAAGGTGGCGGCATCAGAATCGGGGCTGGGGGCAGGTATTTTGAATCCAACAAATTTCCCAAAGTTTGGGTGAGGGTCATGGCGATGAAAATCTGACGCCTAAGGAAATTTCCTGGCCAATCCACGCTTGATTCTCTTGACAAAGGTCAGTCGTTTCACTTTCCCCGTGGAAAAGCGGGTTTTCTTTGGGGGGTAACGTGGCCCCCGTTGCATGAACACCCGCTTTGTGCAACACTACTGACCGGCAGGAAGCGTCTCCACTGAAAACTGGCAAGTTGCAGCCAACACCCAGTTTGGCTGCCCTTGGTCCAGGGGATCTTCTAACTGGGGGGCAGAGTGCATCTGGACCAGGAAATTGGGGGCAAAGAGAACGCTCCCTTTGCAGAGGTAGGGGAGCCTTGACTGGCTGAAATTAAAGCGTCCCATGGCCGCTTTGGGGCGGAGGGGCCACCCCATCTGAGCCACGGTTCTCCCAGGCCCCCGGATAGTGAGCTGCATTTTGGGTTCGCGGGGGCCCTGGTGCCCCAAGTTTTCTCCCTGGCCACGTTTCACTTTTGCCACCGATTCTACAATTTCCCCTATTCGGTCCCCGGTGTCTTAGAAAAAACTGCCACAAACCCCGAGTGCTGATTTTACCGCCAACCTCCCCATTTATGACTATATGCCCTTTCCCCCGCTGGCCCCCGTGTCCCCTACTTTCTTGGGCCTGTGAAGCGGGTTTTTTCCCGTGGGCTGCTTTGGGTCCCGACCCCACGTGCTGCTCCCTGTGACTCAGGCCACAAAAACCCACGCGCTGGCCCGCTGCCCCTGAAAGCCAAGTGACGCCCCTTTTTCTCCTGCAAGATGAAACCCTTGCTTCACCCCCGCTCCCAATGCGGTCGGCTACATCTCTTTATTTTTGTGTCATCCCACTGCTGTCCTCATCACGGTCTTGGTATGCAGAGGCTGACCCCCCACAAAATGACCCCCCTGCCACTTCCAAAATCTATATTTTTCCGCCTACTGCAAGAAGCGGGGGGTTTTTCCCCATTTCTTCCCCCTGCCCAAATAGCTCTGACTGTTTTCCTCATCCTCCCGGGATAGTGGCATGAGCCCCAAACCCCATAGTAGATTCTGGGTGAGGGGGGAAACCGGGTGGGACGAGGCGGGGTTAGGTCAGGTTTTTTGGCGCTGACCCCCTCCCGGGCCTGCCAATAAAGGGGTTTTGTTGAGTTTCCCCCCGCTCTTGGTGAGGTTGTAAGATGTCAT
>JAODAL010028055.1:0-53949 GCA_025379985.1 Phyllomedusa bahiana | reverse complement strand
TTGCAACTAGGCTTCCCCCCACAGTTATCACTGCTAACATTGTGCTGATATTATGGTAATCACCCCACTCTGTACTTGCTGTCAGATAAAATCATAGAAAATCATAAGTATTTTAAACGTACAGAGCTCAGTTTCATTTTCATGACAACCCACCAGCCTGAACTGTGACCGCCCTATTACTTTTTAGTAAGGCCTGCTAGCGGGACAAAGAAAAAAAAAAAGTTCCCCTCCCTGAATACTCTAATTTATTACTTCTTTTCACATGCAAACTACAGGCTGGAAAGATTTAAAAGCACCAGTTTCTTGCTCAGATCCACCCCCAACAGGGGAGAGTTCCTAAAAATGACCTGGCTTAAAAGACCCCCCAAAGTGATGACAAAAGTTCATGAGGCCATGGGATCAAAAACACAAGTGATTTGCAAGAGATGGGGGGAGTGGAAGGGGCAACCTTTTTGCCTGATTGTGCACGCATATAGGTAAAAAAATTTTTTAAAAAGATGAAGAAAAGTGTTGCGTCCCCACGAAAATACTTGGTGGATTTGTATATGATCCATTTTTTCTACTCTGTTTGCCAGTTAGAAACAAAAAAAATTCACCCCAAAATTTGGGGAATCAAAGTAGGCCTTTCTACTTACAAAATCAACCTCTTTGCTGATGACATCATACTGGCTCTATCTGATGCAGAAAATTCTTTACCTGAAATAGTTGCTACGTTGTCTGACTTTGGTTCAGTTTCTTACTACAAAAGTAATGCCTTGTGTTATGCAGATGCTAAGGAGAGGGCGAAAAGGCAAAACAAAAAAATCTACAAGCGTTCGTTTGGGCTCTCCTTAAGGGGAGATCTTCCTTTCCCGACACCCCAGCCTCCCCCCCCAGCCAGCCAGTATCTTCTCTACTCTGCACTGAAGAGGGACAAAAATCCCGAAACAGCGTTGTCTGTAGATGAGAGATACTGGCTTGGCTAAAAAATCCTTTTTGCTTTCTCAAGACTCGGAGGGTCAAAAGCAAATTGAGGATTTGTTACAACCAACAGAGGGCGCTGTGGGCTTCTCAGCCCCTTTCCCATAATGCCTTGTGATATACAAAAGTAAGAAATGCAAAAATATAAGCTTGCTTATCCCACTTTACGGCTTAATTTGGCAGCGTGTTCTCAGTCAAGACACTATTTTTTAAAAGTTATTTATGTTGTTATTTTTTCAAGTAAAATGCCCTGGTTTTACGCTACCTACGCTGGATCTTTACAATTTGTTGGTTCTTACAACAAAGTTAGGGCGACATGTATGAAGGAAGGCGCGTCAAAGTGAATTGTTGAGTCTCATTTACAGTGTACAATGCACCTGAATGTATGAAAGTGGTTTTTGTGGATTCATAAATGGCGTGTAAAGTTCTACGCGCCTCGCTTATGTGTTTGGCGCACTACGAAACTTAGGCGCACAAGTAATGTGCCAAACATGTATAAAGGCTACAGATAGGCTGAAAATAAGAGAAAAATCATTAGAATAGCATATCATTGAATAGAAACTATGGTACTGATCGTGCTTGGAGGACCACAGGTGCCAGCAAGACCTGTGCTGTGCTGGCTCTTGCTGTATGCATAATAAAGGGTGAGAGCTGCAAAAATAAATGTCAAATTTAATGTAGTAAAAATTTAAAACATAAAAATCTGAACAACATAATCAGTGGGTTATTTAATATAAAATTAGTTTAAGATTATATGAATTTTAAATTTTTATAGGAGATATTTCTATATTTTGGGGATATTATATATTTTTATATTAATTTTACATGATCACATTTGTCATTAAATTTAAATAATTAAATTTCATACAGTTTGATAATTATAATAAATCACTTTTTATTATTGCACTGGTGTTATTTGAGAAATATTGGACATTTTTGCCCCTTTACATCAAATCTTGCTTCACTTTGACTCCTCAGGCTCAGGCAGAGCACTGAAATAGGTCTGCCTGTTCAAGCAGTAATGCGCCTAGTTTTGCCATGCCACATTCATATATGTGTCTAATCATACAAATGTGGTGCGGCACACCTCCATAACACCTCCAGAACGCCCCCTCATGTTAGGCGCATTCAAAGTGTCAAGTCTTATGAACAATGCGCCTAACACATTCATTAGGCGCATTAGACATCGTAGACGACTTAGTTAGGTGCAGTGTACGCCGGAAAAAGGGTGAAAAACCCGATCATACAGGTTTCCCTTAATCCTAAAAAAATAACTGATATCATGTTGATACCTCTATATTCTATGGATATACGTACATGATTTAGAATTTCAGACTCATATAAGCATTGGATCTTTTACATTATATTATGATACTTTTGTAATTTCGTACCTTGTGATATATTTATATAGTCAGGAATTATTTTGTAATGGCACAAAATTTGGTCAGTTGATTATAGATACATTTTGTTATATCACATGTCTCATTGTAACTTTGTCTGATGTAGTTGATGATCAAATCTGCACGTCCATTGAACTATACTTTGTTTTTAAATAAAAACTACTTAAAAAAATAAACATAAGCAAGCCCCTGTGCTGCTGATAAAACACAGTAGAGACTGATATCACTATCCTGAATATCAGAGTCACTGGTACTAGAATAGAGGAGGTGGTTAGTAACCTATGGAAGATTTTATACAGAAGCAGGAGATAGGAACTGCTCTAACTCTGAAAGGAAGAAAAATCAGAACAGCAATTCCTTAATTTATTGAGGCTAGATCCATGTTTAGTAAAGTTTTGTACTACAGACCAAATTTATTTTTTTTTTTATTAATGTAAGAGCATGGCAGTACTTTACACGTAAACTTGGCAGGAACTGCATTTTTGAGCATAACTATAGATAAAATAAAAATGAATTGCTCTATTTAAGGCAGATCGTCTTACAGATCAAGTAGAGAAAAAATATAAAATCATCAACAAAGAAACTTCCAATTTGTGCTTTATCGTCTTTGGGCTCATGTGACCCTTCAATTGTTTGATGCTTGGATTTCAATAATGAAGCTTTCTATCAGTGAGAAAGATAAGATCAGAGAGTGAGAAGCAAGTCTTGTCCACAGCAGGGCGTGATGTCACCACCACAGCCGCTGTTAGAGCAGAGCAAAAAGAATCTCTGCCCTAATCTCCAGATACCTCCCCTCACGCAATCTCCGCTCCTCACAGGACCTTCTCCTCTGCTCCCCTCTCATCAGCTCCTCACACAACTGTCTCCAAGACTTCACTCGTGCTTCACCCACTCTCTGGAACTCCTTAACACAAAACATCAGACTCTCCCCATCTTTCACTAGCTTCAAAAGCAACCTGAAAACCCATCTCTTCAGGATAGCCTATAACCTACACTAACCCCACCATCAGTACACTGGCCCACAAACATGTCCGCCACACACCTCCCGTCTCTCCCCTCCTCCCTTCTAGATTGTAAGCCCTCACGGGCAGGGCCCTCTTTCCTCTCTGTATCAGTTACTAGTCACTTTTCGTCACCATTGTATTTGTTCAACATTTGTTATGTATGTAACCCTCCTAAATGTACAGCGCCCTGGAATCAATGGCGCTCTAAAATAAATAATAATAATACGGTTAATAATCTAGTGAAGCTTGTGGAAACAAGCAGGAGATAACTACTCTAACTCTGAAAAGTATAAAAATTAGAACCGCAATGTATTTGGTAATAGTCTTTATTTACCATTGCCCAAATGTTTAAAGATAATCAATGTGGTAAGAATACCTCTATGACCAGATACCAATATTATAACACATGGTTAGTGTTACCCTATTGCAGATTCTATTTTGTAGTTGGTGGTATTCTGTTTTCAGGGAACAACTATGTGGATTCCATAATATGTGGTAGTATTATTTATACCTTGAATTATTGCTACTTATGCTGCTGTTTTAGTTTATTATTATCTCATTTTGGGGCCCTATCCATCCTAGTTACACGCCTGCTTAAACGGCTATTCCTATCTCATTGATTAGCTTTAAACAGGTAGGAAAAGGTAAATAAAGACTGTTACGAAATACATTGCTGTTCTAATTTTGCTACTTTTCAGCGTTAGAACAGTTATTATCTCCTGCTTGTTTCCACAAGTTTCCCTAGATTATTAACCATATCTTTTTGCTCTGCTCTAACAGTTGCTGTGCTGTTGACATCACTCCCTGCTGTGGACAAAGTCTCTGTTCCTTTTCAATCTCTCCTCAAGGAGAGATTTTTCCCCTTTCGAAGCCACTCTTGCCTCTCACCCAGCCAACCAGTAAGTTCTACACTGCACTGACGAGGGGCAAATACCCCGAAACAACTGTCTGCAGATTAACTTAACTGGTTTGGCTCAAATCCCTTTCACATTGCAAGGCTCGGGCGAGTTATTGTGATGAGGATACTTACATACAATATATGCGCTGGGGGAGCTCCCCAGCCTTTTCCCATAAACCTTTGCTTTCTACAAAACAGTCAGTGAGGTCTGAATGGCAAGTAAACCCTCACACCGACCAATTTATTGCTTCCTCTCCTCAAGGAGAGATTTTTTCCCCTTTCTCACTGAGAAAGCTTCATTATTGAAGTCCAAGTAACAAGTAACTGCAGGTCAGCAGTAAGATTAAGGATGACTCTAGCCAGCTTGGTAGACATGGTTATTTTCCCATAAATTGTTGATATTTTATTCTTTTGCTTCTGGATTCCATTCATTCCAAATGATCTAACACATTTTATCTATAGTTATGCTAAAAAATGCAGTTCCGGCCAAGTTTACATGTACAGATTAGGACGGCTATGCTCTTACGTTATTAAAAACCAAAATTTGGTCTGTAGTACAAAACTTAAATATGATAAATATGAATCCAGCATCAACAAGTCAAGATCTTTTTGCAAATGGCCCCAGTTCTAGATTAATAGTGATCACTAAAAAATATGGAATATTCTAAAAAGGTCTTTGTGATTCTATTTGGTGACCTATTATTATTATTATTATTATTTATTTTAAAGCGCCATTGATTCCAGGGCGCTGTACATTCGAGGGGGTTACATACAGTACATACGTCAAACGAGTACAGTGCTAATGACAATTGGCACGACAAGGGAGAGAGCACCCTACCGCGAGGCTTACAATCTACAAGGAGGGGTAAAGAGACAGGGGGTGTGGGGCAGACATGTCTGTGGAGGAAGTAGTGACAAGTTTAGTGAAGGTTATAGGCAAGCCTGAAGAGATGGGTTTTCAGGTTGCTTTTGAAGCTGGCGAGAGGGGAAAGGAGAGTCTGATGTGTTGGGGCAGTGAGTTCCAGAGTGTGGGTAAAGCACGGGAGAATTTCTTGGAGACGGTTGTGTGAGGAGCTGATAAGGGGAGAGCTGAGGAGAAGGTCCGTTGAGGAGCGGAGAGTGCTGTGGGGAGATATTTGGAAGTTAGGGCAGAGATGTAGGAGGGGAGGGGGTCATGGAGACCCTTGTAGGTCGAAGTTGCTAGCTTGAAATGAATTCGCTGGGCAATAGGAATCCAGTGAAGGGATTGGCAGAGGGGAGGAGGCAGAGGGGGTAGCGAGGGGGAGAGGTGGATAAGCGGGCAGCAGAGTTAAGGAATGGATTGGAGGGGAGCGAGGGTGCTAGTGGGAGGCCACTGAGAAGGATGTTTGCAGTAGTCTAGGCGGGAGATGACAAGGGCAATGGAACGAGCTTTTTTTGTAGTGTCATAGCCGAGGAATTGAGCGGATTGCGAGAGATGTTTTCAGGTGGAGGTGGCAGGCAGGGGTGGGGGTTTGGATGTGTGGTTTGAAAGATAAAGCAGAGTCAAGGATTACTCCAAGGCAGCGGACTTGTGGGACCGGTGAAAGTGTTTGAGCCGTTGACTGTAATAGAGAGAAACAGTGGCAGGGGTAGAGTTGGACGGTGGAAAGATGATGAGTTCTGTTTTCCACATTTTAAATTTTAGGAGACGTGATGAGAAGAAGGAGGAAAGGAGGGACAGACAGTCAGGGATCCGGGAGAGTAGAGAAGTGACATCTGGGCGGAGATGTAGAGTTGGGTATCGTCAGCCCTACAGGTGGTAATGAAAGCCATGTGAGGCCTATGAGCTGACCGAGCCGAGGGTTGTAAAATAGAGAAGAGTAGTGGCCCAGGACTGACCCCTTTGGGGGACACCAACAGAGAGAGGCCGGGGGAGGGGTGGGCGAGAATGAGAGACACTGAAAGTCAATCAGTGAGGTACGAGGAGATCCAGGAAAGAGCCAAGTCCGTAAGGCCGAGGGAGGAGAGGATTAGTAGAAGGAGCTAAATGTCGACAGTGTCAAAGGCAGAGGACAGGTCCAAGAGGAGGAGCACAGAGTAGTGGTGTGGGGGCTTTTTGCAGTTACTAAAGGGCATTAGTGACTTTGGTTTAGGGCGGTTTCAGTGGTGGGGTCGAAAACCAGATTGTAGTGGGTTTAAGAAGAGAGTTGCAGGAGGGTGGGAGGACAGCTGAAGATAGACGTGCTGCTCGAGGAGTTTGGAAGCAAAAGGGAGCGTGGGGATGGGCGATAGTTGGACAGGAAGAAGGGTTTAAGGGTTGTTTTTTTTAGGATTGGAGTGGGTAGTAGCATGTTTAAAAGGGAGAAGGGAAGGTGCCAGAGGTTATTGATAGGTTGGAAGAGATGGGTGAGGGCTGGGATGATAGAAGCACTGAGGTCTGGGAGGGTGGGATGGCAGTGGGTAAGACTAAAAGGTAGTGAGGTTGGATTTGGACAGTAAGGAGGAGAGCTTGTCATGAGTGACCGTGGGGAAGCAAGTTAAGGGGGAAGAGCAGGTTGCAAGGGTAGAGGAGGGTGGTGGGGACTGCGGGCTGAAGCTTTCTCTGATGAGGTTGATCTTCTGGAGGAAGTGAGTGGCAAAGTCATCTGCTGAAAAGGGGGGATGGGGGAGGAGGTGTTGGTGGACGGAGAAGAGAGTTGAAGGTTTTGAATAATTGTCTGGGGTTGTGGGACAGGGAGGATATGAGAGTGGTGAAATAGTTCTGTTTGGCTGAGGCGAGTGCGGACTTAAATGTCTGCAGTGAGTGTTTGTATGAGGCAAAGTCATCAGTGGAGTGAGTTTTCTTCCAGCGGCGTTCGGCAACTCTGGAAGCACGCCTCAGCTGTTTGGTAGAGTCTGTGTGCCAGGGTTGTCTGTTGATTTTGCAGGTTCTTTTTGTGTGTGAGGAAGGGGACTGAGTCAAGGGCGGTGATGATTGTATGGTTGTAGAAAGTGGTGGCTGCGTCTGGGTCATTGAATGAGGAGATAGTGGAAAGAGGTGTAAGAGAGTCAGAGAGAGTTTGTGGGTTTAGGTTTTGTAGATTCCTGCGGGGTCGTACTGGATATGAGACAGGAGGAGCAGGTGGGGTGGAGATAGTGGTGAAGGTAAGCAGGTTGTGGTCGGATATAGGGTGTGGAGAGTTAGAGAAGTCGGATAGGGGGCAGAGGCGGGTGAAGATGAGGTCCAGTGTGTGTCCATCTTTGTGAGTGGCTCCTGAGGTCCACTGGGAGAGGTCAAAGGAGGAGCAGAGTGAAAGGAGTTTGTTGGAAGCAGAGTGTGGGGTGTCGATTGGGATGTTGAAGTCTCCCATGATGATAGTGGGGATGTCGGTGGAAAGAAAGTGGAGAAGCCAGGGAAGCAAAGTGGTCAAGAAAGGCAGTGGCAGGGCCGGCGGGGCGGTAGACAACAGCCACTTGGAGGTTGGAAGGGGCGTAGATGCGGACAGAGTGCACCTCAAAGGAGAAGAGTGTGAGGGAAGACAGAGGTGGAGCGGGGACAAAGGAGCAGGTGTCAGACAGGAGGAGGCCGACGCCTCCACCATGCTTGTTACCAGTGCGAGGAGTGTGGGTAAGTTGGAGGCCGCTAAAAGAGAGTGCGGCAGGGGAGACTGTGTCAGAGGGGGTCAGCCAGGTTTCAGTCAAGCCAAGGAAGAGTAAGTTGCGTGAGATAAACAAGTCATGTATGTAGGAAAGTTTATTACATACAGACCGCGCATTCCAGAGGGCTCCAAGGAGAGGGATGTGGGGAGCACGGGTCAGAGGGATGTGTATCTGGTTGAAGGGATTAGCGGAATTAGTAGTGGTGAGTCTGTTCGAGGAGGCAGAGACTATGGTGGGAATGTGCTGGGGGGGCCCTGGGTTGGGGGATTTTGTCCCCGGAAGCGAAAGGGGGCAGTGAGAGGGTGAGTAGGTGGCAGTAGGATAGACTGTAATTTGGCAGGGTTTGTTTGGTACGGAGGGCATTAACAGTGAAGAAGAGGTTGGTGGCAGCAGACAGGTGTGAGGGTAGAATGCAGGGGGAGATGTAGAATTCATTGTCCAGCGAGGGAGTTTGGGGATAAGCAATAAGTGGGAGGAGAGTGGAGATGGCGATAATGAGGGAAAAGAAGAGCATAGTGTTGGATCACGGTTGGACAGTTGGATGTCTGGCTGGGACAGTCGATGGAGGCGCACTCTGGCTGGGACAGTCGATGGAGGCGCTCTCTGGCTGGGAAGGAGTTCTATCTGAAGGAGTTGTCCACTGGAATATTTTCTAAATAATACATCCCTAATAGTTAGGCAATTTTATAAAGTACTCTTTATTACATTCTTTGTGGGCTTTATGCACCTCTATATCAGTGGCTGATAGCAGGAAGCTCACTATTTCTCTATACCTCCACACACAGGAGATCAGGCCATCAAAGTGTCCTTTAGTACTGCCTTCCAAGGCTTTCAAGATGTGGGAGCAATAATGATGCATGTACTGAGACTTAGGTTGGGGTCGAGGGAGATGGACAAATTAAAGCAAAGCATCCAGGAGTTTAGAGTTAGGGTATGTTGGGTTATTGCAGCGCGTATGAATTACCGTAATTGCGACGCGCATTTAGCCGTGTATAAAGTGCAATATGCAGCAAAATACGCGCCAAAATATGTGGCTAAATAAGAAGTGTGAGCACACCCTTATACAGGGCCAAGGGAAGCAGCTTTCAAAGCAGGAAGGCTACAAACAGCACAGGTAAAGTACATACTGGTACAAAAACATCAGAGGGAGAGAGATGAAGACTCACGTAAGCCATTTAATCCTTTTTATTTATTTTGGTTTGCCAGGCAACCTCTTTTAGAATAAAGTGCTGCCGGTTATTAGTGTAAGTGCTTGGTGTTGGACCCCAACCCCATGCTAAGAATCATATAATACACTATTACGATTTAATTGTTTCCATATACACTACCGTGTTTGTCTGCTCAATCAAGTACTCTATGAGTGCATTCCCATGGCAAAGACCAAATATAAGACCAAATATCGTTCGGATTTTCGGACTGGTATCTTGTCTTTTTTAAGGCATGTAGGGGGACCGCTTCTGTCCGCGGTTTGCAGATTCAAGCCGTCACCCTTCGCACCCACATATTCATCTTCTGCCTGAAAACCGGGCAGAAGAATGAACATGTTCTAAGCAGTGTCAAAAACCGTCCGCCGGAAAATCCATGCAGTGGGGACTGCTGAATGGGTTTTCTATTAAAGTCTAGGGAACGTTGCTTGTTGCTTTTCAGATGGTTTCTAAAACCGCAAATCATCTGAAAAAACCATCCAACATACAATTCCGTTTGGACAAGCCCTTTGTGTTCAAAAGAACAGAAAGAAATCCAACACTGGAATTCTTACAGGTTTAAAAAATCCCCCTTTGGAGAGGATGATGAAAAATGTAAACTAACTTCATTTAATTTTAGATATTTTCCTCGTTTCTTCACTGAAGGAGATACTTTTGGCTCCACCATGTAGTCTCAGTTTTATTTGAATTTGCTCAATAGACAGGTGCACTTGTGGCAGGAAAATTACTAAGGTAAATGCACCAAAATTCTTTCACAAATGGTACAAAAAAAATGGAGGTTTTTTGTGGGGCAAAATTTATGTTTTAAAACACTTTTTATGTTTCACAATTTTTGATTTTGTGAAGAAAAAGAAGTTATGGTAGCAATAAAGAAGTTAGGCCATGTTCACCGGTTAATTGCGGGAGTAATTCGGAATTACGCCGTGTGGACTGGGGGGGGCGGGGGGAGCGGGGGAGGGCGGGCGGGGGGGCCGGCACTTGCCGGCCCTAGACTTGAATTGTTTGCGGCGGTTTTACCCTAGAAAGTAATGTCAATTTTCCCCCCGCCGGCGGATTCGCCCGGGCGGGGAGAGGGGGGGAGTAATCCATAGTTTTTTGAGAATGTGGAAAATTCGTTATGAATGGGGTTTTGGCCGAAATTGGCGCACTTGGGCTAATTACGACCGAAAAAACGGCCATTTTAACCCTTTGTGAAATGGCCTTATAGCAGCCAAGAACCGCTGTCCCACCCTGCAATAGGCAATTTCAAATAGCTTAAGAAGCGCATTAATTTTGGGAATGAACACCCCCAAACCCATGGCCTTTTAAAAGGTTGTTCAGGTCATTTTAAAAAAATTGTAAATTAAATATGATGTCAAAAACAATATTATCCCTTTTGCTTATTGTTTTTATATTGGGTGGAATGAAATTTATGCTTTTGGGTGTAATAATGATGTTCCATTTGGAATATCATCCCTTATTTAATGAATCGCCACCCCCCTGTAGGTGCATGCATAATAGTAATTATTGGGGCTTTATGTGGTTGGTACTTCTGTAGTGTAGCTGCTCACCACCCTTCCCGAATGTTGTTGCACATTACTTTGTAAAGTGTCGCATTTTATTCACAAATGATGGTGGGCAGTTACAGTACAGAAGCACCAGCCTGAATGACTAGCGCCCTGCCCAGGTTAAAAAGGATTTCCCCCCATGAGTTTAGTCACAACCATTTTCTTTCAAATTGGGCTGTCAGGTTTGGGTTGGTTCTTAGCAGTGATTTGCTTTGCTTCTTATAAATAGACATTACAAAGACAGTGCGGAGAGCTAATTTAGTAAAAGGAGCTACATGTGTTCGAAGAGGGGGAAAACAAATTTCTTATTGTAAACAAAATTAATTTATTAGGATGATTTGTTGTACAGACTCTCCAACCATGGTGATGTCACTCCCTGATTTCTGCTCTAATCAGATAGCACAGTTATGGTCAGGCAACCATTAAAACCTGTGTCCACTCAGAACAGATAACATTTCTCTTATCTCCTGAGTAAAGTAAAATGAAAAGAGCAATATATTTAGAAAATGTCTTCAATTACCTGGTCACATGTTGAAATCTAATCTTTGTCGGAAAAAAAACCATTCAGTTTTCTGCTGGGCATGTGTGCAATTCAGCAGGCCGGCCGGTACTCCTATACGGTAGCCACCCAGTACCCTACCTGATTGAAACGTCACATTATGCAAAGAAGTGTGATACAGCATTGGGGGAGGGCGTTAGCGGCTACACTATAGAAGCACCAGACTACTAACCAGCGTACATGGCCAGCAGATAGTCAGAAGGTCAGCATTCCAAATGGAACTTCATCACTTACAGCCCAGAACATAAAACAGTCCATATTGTTTCATCACATAATATAAAATACATATAAAATAAAATAAAGTGTAGAAATTACTGTATGTTTTTGATCTAATTGGCTTAATTAAATTTTTTTAAAAAGGACCCAGACAACCCCTTTAACAATCAAGGAACACAGATGAAGACTGAGGGCGACATATCCCATTAGTGCTGCACCATTTTTTGGGTGTATTTTGCACCAAAAAACTGTTGATGGTGTATTCTCTATGTAAACGAACTGTCTTACACTAAAACTAGATACATTTGACACTTTTAAATGCGCCTAAAGTAGGCGCATCAAATATGCTAGCAATGCGCCTTTTTTGGTAAATGCCTATGATATACAAGGTGTCACGAGTTGCCCCCGCAGATCGGGCTGCGGGCGCACTCGTTCCCCGGGGTCCCCCTTCGTGCCCGTAGCAATCAGCGCCGCAGTCGCCCTCGCTTGTTCGGGCGCAAACACTTACCCGGCCACGCTCCTGCCTCCCTGCGCCTGCCGGTGCCAGCCGATGCGCGCGGCCCCGCCCCTTAGGGTGCACGCGCGCCGGCTCTCCTGGATTTAAAGGGCCAGTGCGCCGGTAATTGGCCGATGCCAGCCGCTGATCCTATATATTGCTCCACCTCCTGGAAGCAGTTTGCCGAATCCATAGTGCCCATACCTATGCGAGGAAGCCTTTTCTGTGTTCCGGTTGCCGTTTCAGTTTACCAGTCCTTCCGGCTTACGTTCTCCAACCACGAACCTTCGCTGCCTGTCCTGACCTTCTGGCCCGTGCTCGACTACGAGTTTGCCTGCCGATTCTGCTCTACGCCTCACCTTGGCTACCACCGCAAGCAAGTCACCTCAGGGGTAGCGACCTGGTGGAATCCCACCGCAGCAAGTCCATCCCGCTTTGTGGCGCCTCTGGTGAAAACCGTGACCCACTTAGACTCCGCTCCCTGTCGGGGCCCATACCACCTCTTGTGGTGGCCCAGGGGATCCACTACCTCGGTCCGTTACACAAGGAATACCACATGCCAGATTTTTGACAGGTTTATTTATTCAGGCACATTATACACTCATTTAATGTGCCTTAAAACTGGCTTAGAAGCGCCTCTTTTCTGATCTGTCGCCCTGATTGTTAAGAGTCACGTAATTCTGCAGGTGTTTACCTACAAATCCATGTGGTAAACCATTCAGCTAAAGCCATGATCTGGCGTGCTGCAGCAGTTAAAGGGCTAAAGAAGATGCATAAAGACATGTACAACTTTCTCACAAAATACAGGAGTATATGAACATAATCTAAAAGTTCTGGTAGTAACATACTCCCCTCACCCTAGTCCATCTTATCTAATGGCTGAGAAAGCCAGGTTTCTACAATCAATGCTTCTACAGGCAGTCCCGACTTACACCGTTCCGACATACATCTGTCCCCTAGTTATAAACAAAGACTTATGGGGCATGCTGGCACTTGTAGTTCCATGTTCCACAGCAGATAGTAGCTGTGGAACGACAAGTTCCAGCATGCCACAGCAGCACATGAGGTTAAATCTTCTTAACAGTGGCACAGACAGCAAAACAAACGTGTAAACCCTTCCCCGCACTATCCAAAACGAAAAAAAAAATCTCTTTCGTGCTGGAATTACATTTAATAAATCTACCTGTTCTGACTTACATACAAATTAAATTTAAAGGGGTTGTCTCATCTCAAAGTTTCATAGGATGCATACATGAAATAATGCTGCTTTGCTCTGTCACTTTCTGGTCAAGATGTCTGTAATTAGCATATGAGTTCTATGTATTCAGACTTTGCTAATTAGATTAACTCAGAAGCTCCCTGGTTCTGACAGTATATGATTTAAATAAACAGCAGTAATTACTTTCTTTTGTCTGAAAGATCAGATAACAAACAAGCTCTCACTGACTGAAGTTCTGTGTTGTGATTATGTCACTCCCTGCTATCAGATAGAACAAACAGCAGGGGGGGGGGGGGGGGAGATGTACACAGGTCGGTCACTTGGGGAACCAGAGAGAGCCAGGAAGGTGAAAAAATCACTTGTAGCTCCTTAACAAAAAAAAAAATAACAAAGCAATATATTTGGAAAATGTCTTCATTTAGTGTTCCCTAGATGTTGAAAGCTGATCTTTATAGCGAGACAACCCCTTTAAGAACAAACCTACAGTCCCTATCCTGTAACCCGGGGACTGCCTGTATTTGATATTTAAGGCACCAAATGAGTATATATGATTGAGTACTGATGCTTGTACCCTATCATCTATGCCGACTAGCGATTAAAATTCGATTAGTTCCCTGATGGACCTGTAACCGTGCAGGGGAAACGCACTGGAACTGGATTCCTTGTTTATTCTATTGCGATTGAATATTGTTTGAATACCATTTGCTTACATTATTGAAACTATTTGCTTCTGAACCTCTTTGGATAATCCTGTGACTTTGTTGGTATGTTCTGTTTATGGCACCATACCCACCTTTCTTTTGTTGCTGGTGTGCTATCAATGCCGGATCTCTGAGGCTTAGCATGGACTTGGCTAGTACTTGGGTGTGGCACTTCCTGGAAATACTTAGGGATGTGTTACCATACTTGTTTAGTTTTTTAGTTAGTTTATTGTTCAAGTATCATTTACTGCCATTACTGGAACTGTGTGTACTTTCATTGATTTGGCTACCAGTACTGATAATTTTGGGGGGGCTTGTTTAACTTTCCTTCTCTCCCATAGTCACCTACTACTGATCAGCCTTATGCTTAGGAGTAAGTACCATGTACAGTCTAAGGGCAAAGGCACAGGTTGGCCTTTCTCCATAGGGTTAGATTCCGGGAAAGTGTTTGTTGCTCCTTATTTTTTTGAAGGCATTTTTTTTTCATTCTGATTTAATTTTTTTTCCTTTTAATTATTCAATACAAGTTATATTTCAATGTTGATATCATTGCCTAAAGGTTGACACTTCTTTATAATTTTGTTAGCAATTATTTGTCACCGGGCATCATATCTAGGGCTTGATCAAGGCAAATTAATAATTTTATTGGTCTATGTTAAAGGCAATCTGTAAATAGCTCAACATATGACTGCACAATCAGACTACATGTCTTTTTTTTATTATTAATATAGTCTGTTTCTTCGGAGACACATAAATCTGCATAGGAGCTGTATTAGGAAATGTTCAATGTGTAAAAGCTGCTTTGTTTCTTCTTGTTTCAGATTTATTGGAACAATTTAAAAAGGTGTGCATACCATTTAATAAGGAATTTTTTTTTTCAAAATATGTAGCTGACTAATAAATCCCATACATTCTTGATATTCTTAAGATAAGCTTATTCTTTTTGGCTTGTCCTAGAGATTTAAAGATTTATGGGATTTACAAACCAAAACAAGCTACTTATTTGAAAAGCTCTGCCAATTTTTTCCTAGTTTTTTTCCTAGCATTAAGATCCATGGTGACTTACTCAGGTGTATGTGGAAGGAAAATCTGGACCTCCCTCTCCATCCCCAGTCTTCATCTGAAGCTCGTGTTTTTGAGTCTTCATCTCATAAAGGTCTATATGAGTCTGTATATGTATCCATATTATAAAGATGTTTCAGTAGCCTTAAAGGGGTTGCCCTGTACCTAAAAAAAATAATAGTAAGCTCCTGGTGTACAATATAAAAAAGCTTATACTCAGCTTCATTCTCTCCTCCATTCCAGCACTTGGTCTCTCCGGTCTTGTTTATTCCTCTTCTTCTGAATGCAGATGTCACCAATGTAGCCACTGACTGCCTGCAGCGGTCATAAGTGGCACTAATTTACACCACCGTTCAAATGTGAAGCGCTCCGAACAGTGATGTAAACAGAGGCACGTGCCCGCTGCAGCCCATCAGCCACTACAGCGCCGATGTCTTCATTCAGAAGAAAAGGGACATAAATAGAAGACCAGAGAGACCCAGCTCTGGGAGAGGAGGAGAGAAGGTAGCTGTGTATAGGCTTTTTAAGACTTTGTTTGGCACAGAGAGCTTACTATTTTATTGGAAAAGGACATGGAGATATTACTGATAGACAGTATTTTAGTTGTGCAATTAGTGCAAAACTGTTAAAGGGGTTGTCTCCCCTCAGAGTTTCATAGATGCATCCTGTCACTTCCTTGTCAGACTGTCTGTAATTAGCATACGAGCTCCATGCATTCACTCCGTGTATTAAACTTCGTGTTTTCAGTCTGCTAATTAGTTTAGATTAGCTTAGAAGCTTCTCTGAAACTGCTAGCAGTAATTACTAGCTTTTGTCTGGCTGCCTTGACCTGTGTGATGACATCACTCCCTGCTATCACATAGAACAAACAGCAGGGGAAAAGGAGTAAACAAGTAGGTAACTGGGGGAACCAAATAGAGCCAGGAAGGTGATAAAATCATTTGTAGCTCCTTAACAAAAAAAGATGAACAAATCAATCAATGTATTGGGAAAATGTCTTAATTTAGTCTTCCCTACATTTTGAAAGCTAATCTTTGTAGCGAGACAACCCCTTTAAACCCTTTTCTTTGGCATCCTGTTTCAAAATTCTTGAGCATCTTTAGCCAAAAGTGATTGTTGTCCTTCACTAGGTAAAACCAAAACTCGTATTCAGCAGTCAAGGTCATCAAATTCACCGATTACAAACAATGAATATGATGGAAGCCCACAGGGTACTTTATGCATTACTAGGAAACAACAGAAATACCTTCCTTGCCACAAATATATAAATAGTGAACTTTCTACACAGGTGAAACTCTGAACATCCAAAACATGGTTTTCAAAATGGGTCGCCCACTCTTTGCCCTTAAGTTCAGTATGATATCATGATGGGTATTCATGGATTCATTGAAGAGTATTTGAACTTCTGAAAAATGATTGATCGGTGGGGGTATTTGTGCCGAGACCTACTCTGCTGAGCTCTCTTTTGGGGGGCGCAGTGGACAGATCAACCTGTTACCAAAATTTGATAAGTATTTACATCATATATTTATAAGGGAGCATAGAGCGGGCTCACTCGCTGATCCTGGCCTCTTAACCAACTAGACCCTGTGGTAAATGTGGTGGCAGATTAAAAATGGTGCTGTTGACCATTGTGACCTCTGTCCATCTCCCCTGTGGTCGCAGGGTGAGGAATGGTTTTCATGGCAGCCAGGGGCCTAATAAAGTCCTGTCATCATAGCACTCCTTCTACCTCCTGTCTGAGCAGGATGTCAAAGGAGTTATATTAGAATGCTACTCTGCTATACTATTGTACAAGTGATTGTACCTCCTAGTGGCAAAGTAAATTAGGGGGAACCAAAAAAAAAGAAAAATATTTATAGTTCAAAACACCCCTTTTTGCCATTTTTATAAATAAGGAAACAAAGCAATAATTGGTTTTGCTGCATCTGTAAAAGTATGAACTATTATGATATATCCTTATCCTATATTGTGAATGCCAGTTAAAACAAAATAACAATTTACCCAATACCAAAATTGCCTTTTTTGGTTATTCCGTCTCCCCCCAAAAACGAACCAAAAAGCTATATGTATCTTGAAATTGTACCAATAAAAACTGCACTTCAACCTGCAAAAAATAAGCCCTTCCTCAATAGATTGAAAAAGAAAACGTTATTGGTTTCAGACAATGGAGCTGCAAAGCAAATTTAGAAAACAAGTTTTTTTTTAATTTTTTTAAAATTTGTCAAACATAATAAAAATGCTACAAAATATAATAACTCTGCAGGGCAGTGGAGTCAGTAAGTCAAAGTGCCGACTCCGACTCCTAAAGTTTCCCTAACTCCGACTCAGTCTTTCATGGTGCATGTTTAAGTGATAACTTTACTGTGGTAAAATGGTAACATCTGGCTTTTTATGACCTTATGATACAATAATCAAGCTATTTAGATAGTAAAGACACTGACAAGTACAATGGTAACAATGTTTTGAACTTTTGACTTTAAGGCTCCATATCTCACCATCCGCTACAGCTCTGAATGTGAGACTACTATCATTTTATAGACAGTCATCTTACCTATCTTATACTTAACTTTGACTTGCAATTATATAGCATCTGCTTAGTACTGCAGATTTTTGTCATGTAACAGCATTGTTATTTTTTTGCTCCAAAAATCAAAATATTTTTTATTATTTTATTAGTATTTTTTTAAATATACCTTTGGCTTTCAATACTACCTGAATCCTTCTGGGCTCACAATCAGATTCAAGCATGTCTTTACCGAAATCTGATCCCAGGTCTGTTCTACACATTCCCAATATTTGTACAGACTGGACATGGGTATGAATACAGCTTTTTTTTCAACTCTACACACAAGTGTTCAATTGGGTAGAGGTATGGGGACTGGGGAGGCCAATGCAGCAACTCTACTTCATTATCATTGAATCATATCTTCACCAAACTCGATGTATGCTTCGGGTCATTGTCCTGCTGGAACACTATGGGGGACATGCATGAAAACTGTCTAGGTCTAAGACTTTCTTTGTTGCCCATAGCAACCAATCAGAGCCTATAGTAACCAATCATAGGTCCCCTTTTAGTTCATATAGTGCTCTGAAAAAATGAAAGGGGCGCTCTGATTGGTTGCTATGGACAACAAAGAAAGACTTAGACCGTTTTCATACATGTCCCCCTATGTATTTCTTTTTATACCCATAATACTAGAGTGCACAAAGTAAATTATCTTGTAGGATACTCACATATAGCTCAGCATTGAGATCAACATCGATCCTGGTCAAGTATCCAACATCTTTGGCTGTAAAACAACCCCATATCATCAGGCTTCCTCCACCAAACCTGACAGTTCCTTCTATTTCTCAATCTCCATTCTTTTAAAACCCATTTGCCCCCATCAGTGTCCGGTCTAATGACGATCATCTTAACGCTCCAAATCACCCATTTTCAATCTTCCACTTTATGTACTTTTTTGCAAACTGGAGCCGATGCTTCTTATGACGATATTGAAGTCAAGGATTCTTCACCTTTTATCAGGCCACCATTCCAGACTTGTATAATGTGTGTCACATGGTGCTTGGGTGGATGTCTGTGATCTCAGTATCACAAAGCATACAAGCCACCTCCACTGCCGTGTTTGTTGCATCAGAACTGATAGAAATTTTTATTTGCCTGGAAGTCCTCCTCTTGGCTTTTGAATGGAAGGAAGGACTTCATTTCGTATTCTTCCCGCTGTCAGAGCCTCACATGATGCAGTTTGGCAATTTTCTTGGCCAAGAGACGCTATCGATGAGCTGGATGATGCTGTGTATCTTTTCTTGGAATCTTCTTCATGGCTGCTCCTCTATTCAAACCAGTGACCTTGCACTTGGGAGTCAGCCTAATAACACACTGAGCTATTATGGAATGTGGGGAACAGGTTGTAGTTTGTAGAAACAGGAAGAAAAAGATTGTCCCACCACCAGGAGCAAAACAGTAACAATGCAGTTACATGACAAGAATCTGCATAACTAAGCATATGCTAAATAGTTGCAGGTCAAAGTTATGCATGAGAATGCCAAGATGATTGTCTATAAAATGATGGTAGTCTCACATTCAAAGCTGTAGTTGAGAGATATGGAGATATGGAGCCTGGAAGTCAAAAGTTCAAAACATTATTAGCCTTTTCTCGTCAGTGTAAAATATATTTATTGGACACAACTTTAGAACACAAAAAACTTTAATAAATTGTAAATATGCAAAACACTGCAGTAAGTGGGAAAAAACAGTTTTCAACAAAAACATTTGTGGAATGTGTTCTGAGTAATAGTTTGGCCTCCATCAGATCCTCACTCATAGATGACCTCACATCTGATCTCATTATTTCCAGGCTAGAGAACGGCCTCTCTACACTAACTTGGGAAATCTTCTACTTCTTTGAGAGCAAGTGAAAAATTTTGCTGAAATCTGGTCAATTTGTTTGCTATAGAGTGGAATCTTTTCCCCTGGAGCAATGCTCTGTCTGCTCCACGTCATCCAAATACTTTTCAAAATTAAACTCCTCTGATGAGGCTAAAGATATGGCAACAGTAGCACTGGCAAGACCCAATTCCTCTTGCTCTTGGCACTGCATTTAATCAACTGTACCAATTTATTATATATTGTGGAAGTTGGTCCATTTTATAATGACTCAGACCAAAATGGACACCAACTCCGACTTCACAAGTCTGACTCCACAGCCCTGTATCTCTGGAACCTGATGAATAACGATAACTTGTCATTGATACTCCACAGCGAACCCTCCCAAAAATGACGGAATTGCAACAACTTTTTTGTTGCCCCAGGACCTTATTTGGTGGGATAAATGGCACCATTAAAGAGTACACCTTGTCCCACAAAAAATGAGCTCTAACATGGCTTTGCAGACAGAAAAATAGTTGTAGATCTTGGAAGGCGGGGAAGAAAAAACAAACGTGATGTAAATTAAATCATCGGGAAAGGAGTCAATAGAAATGCAGTCTGTACACCACGTGCTCATCTCTCCAGTAAGTGCCTATATATAGAGATGAATGGGGCATAGATGAGATTCTGTCCCTTTGTTTTATTGATAATTGAGGTTTCCACACTTGATCAAAACTTGTGACATTTCACAGAGTTTTTAAAAAGGTAGGTAGTCTCTAATGAGTCCATATTCATAATATAACTGAGCTTATAAATTATTTGTACAGAGTTTGTTGATTTATTTCGGTTTAATCTTTTATGTCAGTGAATAATGTATAGCCACTCCTCCCAGCCGTGTCTATTACCGATCTGCCAGGTTACCAGTCATCTTTGAAAAGAATTTCTAATTTGTGTTTATTTTATTAAAAATTGATTGAGACAAAGAATGTCTTTTCATCAGGAAGATGGAATTCCAGATGGGACGTGTTCTTCTGGAGGGCAGACGCTTTCTGATGCATCCTGTTGTAATTTGCAAACTATTGTGCTGCTATAAACACATAAAATGATTGTTTATTTGTGTCTATCCATCATTAGTTCTTTTCGGTTGGAGCTTTGGTGGAGGGTTTTGTTCTGAGAGTGAGAAAGAATGTGTAAGGAATTGGAGAGCTGCCACAGACCAGCTAAACACCTCACGAGGCTTTTAAGGTCAAGATTTGCTGAAAGGTATTTAGTGCCACCTTCTACAAAGCAGAAACAAATGTGCTCGAGGGGCAGATGGACAAAGGTTAAAATAAACTGTAGTGTCTGCAAAGGCTCCCAACTCCACAGTAGATTCACCAATAAATGCTTAAATGTGACAGCATGCAACTGCCCTAACATCGAATGAAATAGGTTTAGAAAGTGAAATATTTTGTGTTCAATAGGTCTCGAAATTTGACTAAATAAATAATTAATAACTGGATAGTTTCCAGTGGTTGATTTAGGTCTAAGGAAGAAATGGACCATTTTTCCAATTTAAAGAGCTTTTATAGATATCAAAACTCTCTTAACTAAACACAGTATATGTAGATTCTTGTTCATAGGTTATAGTTTTGCAGGAGCTAGAGATGGTAGCACTATATCGCAAAAATGTAAGCTCTACTAGATCAGAAATGTATTCAATTGACTTTTCCCTTCCAAACATCTTTCTTGACAGGTTTACAAGAGTTTTGTACAGGTTGAACCCAATAGTTATATTATCGGGGGATCGGTGATTATTTAATCACTATTTTGATCTTCAACATTGCTTAAAAGGGTTGTCTCATTACAAAGATCATAGTTTAAAATGAGGGGAATAAAAATTTAAGCATGTCCATCCTAGGATACCATTAGCATAGTGTTATGGTTTATGAGATACGGAGTCCCACATACAACACTTTTGTGACACAGATGCACAGTCCCACATACAACACTTTTGTGAGACAGATGTGCATTTCCATCTAAAACACAGAGAAGACAGATGTACTGTGCAGTCCCACGTAAGACAGATACAGAGTCCCACATAAAACACTTCTGAGACAGATGTGCAGTCCCATGTAAACACAAAGGACATATCACTGTATGAGAGAGAGACAGATAAAAAAAACACCCATCCAGAGTCCTGAATGTCAAATGCCCATTCTAGTTACACAGTATGTAGCGAGAGCGGAAATTTATATATACGCTATCGAGTTACACTTAGCTTTTCACTTTCAATGATTCCTTAGGCTGTGTCTACACAGCAAATACTGAAATGCTATTGTATTCTGGACGGCATTTTGTCATTTGCTGTTTGCACATAGCCTTAGTCTTGGACAGCTGAGAACCTCTCCCTTCCCCCAGCTCATACAGAATGAATCATCACGTGCACAGTGTGGGGCGTGTCTGCAGAGAGTGAAGATACTGCCTGCTGGGAGGAGAAACACGCCCCTCAATTTCACAAGCTCTGCTTGGCAACCAGCACGAAAGGCTGCCAATTGCTGTAGCGAGACAACCCCTTTAAGAATCTTTGGCCACCTCTAGAGTGCAGAGATAAAGTTAAGTTGGATAGAGATGCACAATCATTGTAATGTACCTATTGTAATGTAACTATTTAGTGATGGGTTTTAAACTGTGATTCTCACCAAGAATAATTGGGCCTTCTTATGCATTGTATAACTCCCCTTGAGATACAAATAACTCTTTTGAGCATCTCCTATTTGTGTGATCATCTTTAGATGAAAACCTACCTTATCTACTTTAGTGAAGGTCTCAGCTGCCCAAGATCCTCAAATTTACTCTAGATAAACAGAATATTTTTATTAACACAGTCAGGGTGATTCAACGGGATTATCATGTTCTCACTGTCTCATAGGGGTTGTTGCCTTCCTCTGGATCAACACAGTAGTTATAAGTTGGACTTGGTGGACCTGTGTCTTTTTCAACTTTCATTCTTTAGGCATTTTACTACCCAATTACTAGGACACTATACAGCTTTGTTATCTAGACATATAGCGGCACTATCTAGGCACTGTATGGTATAATGTTGTCTGTTCTTTACACATGGCCAAATGACTGGACTAATCTGCAAATTTGACACATAAGGCGCTTTGGAAGGCTTTAGATTGGGTTCAACTCTCTAGGAATTATCATTCTCAACATATTTGAAAAAGAATGGGAACACAAATTTCTGTGCATAACAACCCCGGCATTTCTATTTATTACTTGTCGTGAATGTACTGCACTGAATTTGAGAATTCTCATAAATTTAAACATTCAGACTAACAATATATATAAAAAGTAACCTTGCAGTTGGATGAAATACTCCTGTGTAAAAGTACATGGATACAGACCCAAGCTTGTCTCCATGCTGACCAGATGCATAAAAGCCAACAGCAAGCTGCTGAAACTCCCCAGCAGGGGACTAAGACTAAGGCACAGCTGAGAGCTCAGTAAAACAGACAAGCAGCAGAGACTCCACAACAGACACAAGTCCATGTTTACAAGATGTGTCATAGCCAACAGTAAGCTGCAGAAAATTTCCAGAAGACTGAGGCATGACTACAGTCTCAGCGAGACTCCACAGCAGACACAAGTCAATCTCCACTCAGCGGTTTGTGTGTGTGATTACTAACAAGAGAAGAAACTGACAGTAGCAGCCTGAGAAGAGAGGGGATGTCTTAGCATTTATGACCAGGACTGAGGAGCTCTCGTCACTGGTCGTATCCCCCTAGAAATGAGTTGTACACTATGGATCACTAAGGGAGCAGCTAAAACACAAATGGTACAGAATTTAAAATAATGATGAATGTTTATTTTTTTATTTTGCAACCTTCCCATGTCAATTTTACTTTGTGGTAAAACCTCTTTATGTATAAAGGTCAACTAAATAGATTTATGCGAAGCTGGAAAATTCTGCTATGCTGTATAAAAGTGGGTCCCTAAAAAGCTGGGTTATATCTGCAGATAAAACCACAGAAAAAATGGGACATAAATGACCAAAAAAACTACAAAGCTACAGTTACTGCTCAATGGCTGAAAGATACACTGAAACCCAGCAGCATGCGTCTCTGGCCCATATGCTGCATGGAAAAGATATAGCAGGTGCCGGATATTAATGAGCAAATGCTCTAGATACCAGTTCACACCAGGATGCAAAAAGCCACAGTATAGCGAGCTAGCGTACTGTAGCTAACGTATCAACTAATACCTCATATTTGATATTTTTTCCAGTATGTCATAATTTTTTTGCCCAAAAACACTGGGGAGCTTAGGGTACAAGTATTTTGTGCAGGACACCCTTTAAGTGCTGGGAAGCCTGCCCATTTGAATATTATGGGCATTATTGGCTGTAACCCGGCATGGTGTACCTGTATGAATGGTGTTTACCCTTTGTATCGCCTTATCTATATGCAATTTCATCGGTATTGTTGCATTTGTGCAGTCTCCCTATGTGTTACACTGTGGCTTTTTGCATGCTGGTGTGAACTGGTATCTAGAGCATTTGCTCATTAATGACCGGCACCTGCTATATTTTTCCTATGCAGCATATGGGCCAGAGACGCCTGCTGCTGGGTTTCAGTGCATCTTGCAGCCATTGAGCAGTAATTGTAGCTTTATATCTGCAGATACAGCTTTGTGCATGTTCATCTTTCAACACCATTTTACAATTAACATAATTAATCTACATAAGAAGATTAAATAGATAAATAATGTAATCAGTTATTTTACCTATACTGGTCCAAGGCTGCATTCACAGCTGAAATCTCTCAGCTTCTTAGACTCTCTGGTGATTTGTAGCCTAAGTCAATCTATTCTACGCCAGATATTACATAGTAATCTAATGTAGAAAAAAGCAACTTTATTACTACACTACAGAAGTCCTTCTGGGTGTGTCTGTCAACTAACTTGCTGACAGTTTCTAATAGCAACTAGCAGAATTTGAACTGTTTTTTACTAAAGAAGCAGAACCTAAAATTTACCATAAAAACAACTCCTGTGCACAAAAAATTTAGTTTTAGAAAGCAATACTTTGCATATACAGACGGGTTTTCAACAATGAAATGCTGTCCCTAGGGCTGTGACTGTGTGCGGCTACACATCAAAGCAACACGGCTAAAAAGGAAGGCAAAGATATTTGATAGTTCATCAGCCATTAGCAGGTTTAGGTGATTTATCATAGCTAGTTGTCCGAATTAATTTGGAATAATGGTCATCTACATGTAAAGTGCATTTTAGCATACAGAGGTCATGACTGTCATGTTATTGATAATACAGTAGATTAATAGATTACATGCCCCTCGCTTGTTACCTCCTCAGGACTACAAGACAAACCAGTATGTCCTAATAGCTGATAACTCGTATTAGTTTACCATCCCAGGATGATTTATTATACTCTTTTAACAAGATAATATATATCACAAAATTAAAAGGCCACGTCTACACACAAATTTTAAAATTTTCCAAAACCATGGAATTTTTAAAGGGGTTTTTTGCCTGCTCCACTCATACCAAATTCACCCACCCTTTCAGCTCTTGTGCCAAAAGGGGGGCGTGTGCTTTTGTTTTAATTGCATATCTGTGACCCAGGGGTTTGACATCACCGGGCCCCTTTACTCTCGTAGTCAAAGAAAGGTCTGTTTTGTGTAGAACGTAATACTACAATTGTACTCAAGCTAAACTTTTCCCTCCAGGCACAAGGTCCCCCAGTTCAAATCCCTACAGGAACCAAACCTATTTTTTTTTCTCTTTATCAATGCACATACCCCATTGGGTTTCTTTTTTAATTTATTTGCACAGTGTGACTAATTTCTAAGGGCACAGAGGGCGGGAGTAAATGACAACTTGGGTTTTCAACAGTCAGCACTCCGAGAAAAAGAGGGGATTTCGAGCATGTGTGACCCAGGGCGAGTAGCTCACAGCCCGGTTTTATCCCCCCGGAACGAGCTGTAAACAAAAGGTTCTCTAAAGGAGCAGCTAAAACAAAAACGGTCCCCCGAATTTTTAATAATGAGAATGGGAAAATGTTTAGTATTTAATTTACAAACTTCCCACGAACTTTTACTTCGAGGCAAAACCCCTTTAACGTTGCTGTACTGCAGCTTTTGGCATGTTGACTACAAAGTGTATTTTTTTAGGTCAATGGGGATGATTTTACATTTGGTTTTAGAAGAATATTTCATGTAAAAAATAATATAAATATATAATATAAAAATAAATATTAAACGTTCAAACCACCCCTTTTTATCATTTTTTGAAAAACAAAAAAAAAATTACACCTTTAGTACACTGCTCCATAAATGTCTGATCTATTAAAATATACAGTTTCTCAAAAAAGTGAGTACACCCCTCACATTTTTGTAAATATTGTATTATATCTTTTCATGGGACAACCCTGAAGATGTGACACTTTGACACAATGGAAAGTAGTCAGTGTACAGCTTCTGTAACAGAATACATTTGATGTGCCCTCAAAATAACTCCACACAGAGCCATCAATGTCTAAACCACTGACAATAAAAGTTAGTACACCCCTGAGTGAAAATGGACAAATTGTGCTCAATTCACCATTTTCCCTTAACGGTGTAATGTGACTTGTTAATGTTACAAGGTCTCGGGTGTGAACGTTAAATTTGGTGTTATCAATCTCACACTCTCTCATACTGGTCACTGGAAGTTCAACATGGCAGATCAAGGTAAAGAACTGTATGAGGGTCTAAAATAAAGAAATGTTGCTCTACATAAAGATGATCTAGACTATAAGAAGATTGCCAACACCCTGTCATTTTGTGTTTCAAAAAAATTGTAATAAAAAGTGATCAATAAGTTGCATGTATCCTAAAACAGTATCAATTAAAATTGCACTTCAGCTTGCAAAAATGTACCCTCATGCAGGGTCATAGGTGAAAAAACAAAAAAAAAATATTGGTTGCAGGATATGGTGGTGCAGTGCAAATTTAAACAATAGATAATGATTTTTTTTTTAAGTACTAAAACATAAGGGATACTCTGCACATTTGGTACCACTGGAATCATGCCAACCAGCAAAATACAGATAACACTTCATTTACACTGAAGGGTGAACTTCATAAAAACAAAATCCTTGCAAAAATGTCGCAATTAAGTTTTTTAACTTTCCACCCCATTTTGTAATGGTTCAATTGACCATACCATATAGGTAACTGGGAAGCCAAAAAAAAGCATTCATACTCCTTTTTGACCTGCAAAAAAACAAGCCCTTAAATGTCTATATAGAATGTGGAATAATTTAAAAGTTATGGCTCCTGGAAGATGGGGGAGGAAAAAAACAAACGTGACGGTGGGAAAAAACCCCAAACAAACACATGGGGCGACATGTATGAACGGGGCTGTGCCAGAAGTCTGGCGTCTTTTTAGCCAAAAAACTGGCATAGCCCCGTTCCCTATATTTTTAATCAGGCGCACTCGGATATCAAGTGCATTACAGAGTGCCCCTTTGTAATGCGCCTGAGTTCAGGGGGCGTGCTGGAGACGTGTCGCATTACAACCGTACAAAGCTACAGATTTATAGCTCTAGTACCGCAAATCCAGGCGCATTACTGCTGGAACAGGTAGAACACTTTAAAAGTGGTTTACCTGAGCCAGAAGTGTCACTTAGAAGCTCGAAAGTGCTAAATCAATGACCTGCAGTAAAAAAGGTTCATAGATTCAGGCGCATTCTACACTACAAATGCACAAAAAAAATGTCAACTGAGCGCCAAAAATCACACATGCCATCTCTGGTCATTAAGGGGTTAAATATGTAGGCATAGATAAATAAAGACTATTACTAAATACTTTGCTGTTTAGATTTCTCTTCCCTCCAGAGATTTAGAATAGTTCTTATCTCCTGCTTGTTTCCACAAGCTTCCCTAGGTTACCAACCACCTCTTTCTGCTGTAGCAGTCCTGGCCGTGATGGTGACATTGCTCCTGGCTGTGTCTGATCAACAGCACAGGAGCTTGTTTATACTTTTTTTTACTTACACAGTTTAACCCTTTAGAGCTTTGTAGTTTTGTGCCTTGCTGGTAAAACCCCTCTCCATCACCATTTTTCTCTAACAGTCTAAGTTAAGAATAGTAGTGCTGAAGTGTCAATCACTGCTGTGGAACCACTCATAGCCTTATCAGGAAGTGGAAGCCTGATGCTGGCTGGGAGGAGCAGGCTCCGTAAAATAGCTGGATGGGAAAATCCCTTACATAGGATATCTACAATTGTCTGATAAGTGCAGGTCCCACTTCTAGGACCTGCATCTACCTCACGAATGGGCCCTCAAAACTCCCAGCTCAGAACGGAGAAGTGGCTGTGCTTGTGCCGTTGCTCTCAATTATTGTCTATGGTCGTTCCAAGTAAAGCCGACTGCAAGGAGACATTCCCTTCAGCTAGAGAAAAAAGGATTCAATTTCCAGAGGAGAAGAGCGTTCTTCACTGTAAGAACTGTAAATCTGTGGAATGGCCGCCTGAGGAGCTGGTCACAGCAGGAACTGTAGAGAGTTTCAAGAAAGGCTTAAATAACTACCTGAAACTACAGAATATGAATGCGTACGTGAATGATGTTATACAAGAACTGAAAATTTACAGACTTTATATACACAATTTTTTTTATCCATGTCTTTTGTGTATAAAAAGTCTGTAGATGTTCAGTTATTGTATAACATCATGTCTGAAGAAGGGAGCTAGTACTCTCGAAAGCTCACCATCAAATATATTCAGTTAGCCTCTGAAAGGTATCACCAGATTTCTTCACTCTTCTACATAGCTATGTCAAATTCTGGATCCTGGCTGGTGGCGGCTCTGGGGTCAGAGATGGGGTCTCCACTGGAGCAGATTGGTTCTTGCCTTGTGGGTTCCAGGGCATTCACCAGTGAGGAGGTTGGGCTTAAAGTCCTTGTCTCCCGCCCTTCACCCACATTTCCCCACCCTTGGTTGAACTTGATTGACACGTGTCTTTTTTCAACCGTACTAACTATGTAATTATGTAAATGTTTCACTGTACTAAGAACTCCAATAGAACAGAATGGAAAGTACCACACAAGTTTGTATTGGGGCCTGTTTTCGAGACTGGTGTGGATTCCAGAGGTGGAACCTGCATCTCTCTGACATTTATGGCATATCCTTGCTTTCTTCATCAATTTCCTTCAAAAAATAAATTATTGTCTCAAACCTGATGAATGAATTCTACCAGCTACACAGATGTAGCCAAGCTAAACTTGATAGATAACACACCATGATACCACAATGTTATCTCAGCTATTTCAGTGCTTCTAAATAGCTTTAGTTGTGATTTAAGAAAAAAAAATAACACATAAAGCCTCTGTATCATGGTCAACCTAAACTTTGCTACATCTGTATATCCAATACTGAGATTGATAGATTTCTCATCATTATCAATCTTAGGGGCGTCCATATGGCAGAAAGCAAACACTGGCCGGATTCTGAATAAAGAATTCAGCTGGTATTTTGACATCTTGTACGTGGTTTTAGGGGATGGTTCTGCCAACGGTTTGCGGATTCGCCCGTCCCCTTCAATTACTGACAAATACATCTTCCACCCAAAAACCGGGCGGAAGAATGAACATGTTTTAAGTTTTTAGGAACACTGGCGGTGTAAAAAAACGTCCAGCAGAAAATCCATGCAGTGGGGACCTCTGTATGGATTTTCTATTAAAGTCTATCAGGATGGTTGACCGTCGGTTTACGGACAGCTTTCAAATCCGAAAACCGTCTGTAAAACCGACTGAAAATCCTCGATGTGGGGACAAGCCCTTATACAATTTGCCCTTTTTTCTTTCTGGAAACAGCTGGGTGACAATTATGAATGTTATTCGGCTTTTCCAAACATCAGAATCCTGAATGGAGTGATTTTCCCCATCTCCTGGGATGCTGCATTACTATGTGCTGTAGATTTGCCAATGGGGACTCAGGATAAAACTGAATTACAGCTGAATGGAATTAATGCCACGTTTTTCCTAGTGATCACAATAGGGCATTTGGGGAAATATCTGTGTAAGTAGAGGTACAAGTCCCTATTCATACTGTATATAAAATATATCATGTATAGCACAGGCGAATAGTTTTCCACTACCCTACTCGACCTAATTAAAACAAGTGATGAAATGTACTGTACGGCTGATAAATTGCTAGCTGAGAAACCTGGAATACCTCAGATGATACTGAGAGTAGAAACTTTTGCAAAAATCTGCGTACATGTGTTTTACATCTGCAGCATACATGTGGGCCTCACATTTATAAAGACATGTCAACCTGCGATACTATTTAAAGGAACATTATCCCGCTCATCAAGCGTTCTGTGTCTTTAAATGCAATGTATTAGTGGTAATCAGTGTCACAGGTCACGTGCAGAATAATATAGCTTTGGACATTTACTATTAGACATTTTTTAGGGAACTGTTGACTGAAGGAAGCATAAATCTATTAGAAATGGCCAGGGAATCCACTGTATGTTTACACAGGACCTTTCATAGTTTTTTTCTCTCTCTTTGGACCTCAAGTATTAAAACGACTTTCCTGTAAGACAACTACATAGGACTACAACATAAGGATTTGCAATTGTAAAGCTAAGTTCTTAAAAATGTACTCAACTTTTAAAGCACATCCAAGTATAATTTAAACAGCCGTGTGCCACATTTTAGGGTCCGTATAATGACTGAAAGTGCCGGACACCTTTTGTTTCAAGTGAACAATCTTAGATCACCATTGAACACTATGACTACCTAGAACTGGAATACAAAGGCGTGTGAGGTCCACTGGATCCATCAATTAATACTTTTAATCTCATAAGGCATTATGGGAAAGGAGCTGAGAAGCTTATGCCCCCTCTATTGGATGTAACAAATCCTCAGTTTGCTTTTGACCCACCGGGTCTTTGGAAAGGAAAAGGGATATTTAGCCAAGCCAGCATCACTCATCTGTAGACAGCCGTTTCGGGGTGTTTGCCCCTCGTCAGTACAGAGCAGAGCGATGCAGGCTTGGCTGAGTGGGAGGCAATGAGTGGCTCAGAAAGGGAAGATCTCTCCTTAGGGAGAGACTTTTAAGTCAGAATTTGCCATAAACATTTGTGTCCTGTAATTTTCAGGGTTTTGGATATGGCCTTACTTCGGATCTGCGTTGTAACAAATCTGTAATACAGCATCTAATACCTTTTCTCTGTATACTATTGTATCGCTATATAGCAGATTATACACAAAGGTTTGCATATGGCACGCCTCCTCACATGGAGTATTATAGAAGTAATATTTCATAGAAACAGTGGTCAGAAGAGAATATGATGACTTATGTAGGTACCATATGGTGGCACATGAACGGGGTCTTTATGCAGAAGCCCTGAGAAGGCATCATGCTAGGCCTACCCTTCATCTATAAGACTATTTTTAATTATATTGTAATGGTTAAGGTTATCATTGTTCACACAGGACATATCAGTAAGATCTAATAGGTTACTTATGAATCATCCCATAATAAATGGACCATAATGACAAGTGATTGGCTCAAAAGTCATTTCTTTCCCTGGATCTATTGTGTCAAAGTGTGGGTCATGCTACATAGAAGCTGTTCCTGCTGAGAGAGGCTTGTTTCTGTGCAGACATCCTATGTTTTTCCTTTGAAGGGATTTTGGCACTTTGCACAGCCCCTTCTGAGGCCAGCTTGTAGCTTGCAATGAGCCAGCCTCAGAGAATAGGGAGATAGCCACGCTTGCGCAGCTCTCCCTCTTGCAGGTCTATGGATGTTTCAAATATACCCAAGCAAAAACACTCGGCTATATTCAGAACTCTCATAGAAATTAAAGGGGAGAACTGTGAAAGTTCGGCTATCTCCCCATTTTCTAAAGCTGGCTATGAGCTTGCCATAGAAAGAATTTTGCTAAGTGGCAAAACTCCTTTAATGATCAGACAGAATGCATTTGAATTACTCTGCCAAGTTATAGAACGAGCAGCCAAACGGCATTCTTCTCTGCATCTGTGCTTTCCCGTCCAGATACTGAGAAACCTATTCTTAGAAGTCGATGCCTCATCATCCATGGGGGCTGGGGCGGTCCTTACACAAAAAGGTCCCAAAGGTAAGATCCTTAGTCTTTTCTAAGACTTTTTCCTCAGCGGAAAATAATTACACCATCAGGGATCGAGAACTACTGGCCATCAAACTGGACATCAAAGAATGGCGCTATCTCCTGGAGGGGTCTTGTCATACGGTCAATATTTACACCGACCACTAAAAACTGTCTAAACTCTTGCCAAGACTGATGGTCCCTTTTCTTCTCCTGGTTCGACTTCTTAATTCATTTTGTCCTGCATAGAAGAATGACAAGGCTGCTTTCCTGTGCTTATGATCCACTTATCCATTGCCATTAAAGCCATGATACATTTTATGTTTTCTGAGTGCACACAGGTTGCTATGGTTCCCTGACCATAACTCTGTTATTTGATTAGACACACTGAGCTCTGGATCAAACTAATTATCTCTAACAAGATTACAGATAAGCAATTGTTTTCAGTCCTCACAGCACATGTACCTTGTGTTTACTGAAGACATATCTCTGGCGTTTCCCAGTGGACAGGAAAATTGAGATCAACCTTTATGTTGCCATTGACAAGCAAGTATACAGACAATGTTACCACCGTAGACTAACAGGAATGCTGGCATTAACCCTTTCACTGCTCAAGAGCACCTGTGATAGAGAAAATTATTTTTCCTGCATTATTTTGTGCATTTTTAACAGAATTTTTTGGCCACTTTTTTTTTTTTCAATTACCGTATTGACATGCTTTTTTCAGGTGTTTTTCAAGTCCTAAAGAGAAATGGAAAACAATGCCATATTGAAAGCTATCTTTCAGAGAAAAAGTCCTGAACCAAAAAAATGCACCAAAATTATACAAATTATTACTGCATTTTTGGCACAAAAAAACAAGGACATAACATACTAGATAAAGTGACAATGCTGCAAAAAAATGCAACCTTTTCCCTCAAAATGTTATACGTGAAGCCACTCTAAGGCAAAATATAACAAAAACCTCACATGGAATAAACATTATTTCATTGTATTAGAGTGTATAATTTTCCGATGAGTTCCCTGAGAGTATGGTTCATATATTCTATAATTTGAATGGACAATGCCAAGTTTTAGACTAATCCCTGTAGATGTGTGAAAAAAAATTCAATAAAAAATGCTCAGTAAATTTCTTCTCCTGTGTGTTTGTTATCTTTACACTGTAAAAAAAATAGGTTTATGTCTCAAATACTAGTGATTGCTCATCTGGACCCCCAAAGAGGGGGTCCTCTACTCTGTAGGAGCAGATCCCACTCTGGCAGACCAAGAACCCATGGACACCCATTTATTTGAACAGCTGGTCATCGAGGGTGACAGAAGTAACACCCACAATGATCAGCTAATCACCCTGTAACTTGATTTCAAAAAGTGATTGATTTCATGAGAAAACCTCTTTAATGAATTGGGATCATTTTGAAGGTGGAAGCAGAGTGACAATGAAAATCACGGGTCCAGTTATGCAACAGACATCATGGGAAGAAGGGATTTGAGTGTGTAACTAGCGTTTGTTACTGATAATACTTGAGTGGTAGTATCTCAGAGCAAGTGTGTGTCAGATGGTTTAGGCCGGCAGGGGTGTCAAACTGTGGCCCTCCAGCTGTTGGGAAACTACAACTCCCATTATGCCCACTGTTATAGATAATACAAATGCATGATGGGAGTTGTAGTTTCCCAACAGCTGGAGGGCCGCAGTTTGACACCCGTGGTTTAGGGTTAATACTGCAATGTCTGTGATATTGTTCTTAAACTGTGATAGCACTGTACAATGTGCTATTATGCAATGTCATGCTGCCCTGTAAGTAATCTCAAAGGGTTAATGCATTTGCAAAGCCTTGAGCAAGGATCCGAGACAACAGGGGTGCGGCAAAAATTATAAATGAGTCTGTAGTGAGGTTTCTAGGTTAGTGTTCTACAACAGCTTTGAGATGAAGTTCTAAGGGCCTCATGTATGAAAACTGTCTTGGTCTAATGGTTCTTTACCATGCAGCTGCATTTTTGGTGCATTTTTGATGCGTTTTTTTGTGCAGAAATGTACAGTATTAATTGCTGTGCCTTTCTGCAGAAAAAAACGCATCCACTTTCTTTGCTGCCCATTGAAACTGATCAGTGTTCCCCTTTAATTTCATATAGGGCCACATGTATGAAAACTGTCTTGGTCTAAGACTTTCTTTGTTGCCTATAGCAACCAATCAGAGCGCCCCTTACATTTCATCTAATGCTCTGAAAGAATGAAATGGGCGCTCTGATAGGTTGCTATGGGCAACAAAGAAAGTCTTAAACCAAGACAGTTTTCATACATGTCCCCCATAGTGCTCTGAAAAATGAAAGGGGAGCTCTGGTTTGTTGCTATGGGCAACAAAGAAAGTCTTAGACCTAGACAGTTTTCATACATGTTCCCCTTAAGGGTGCGTTTACATGGCAAAGACCAAAAATACCGGTTGGATTTCCCGGATGGTATTTTGTCTTTTCTTGACATGTAGGTGGACGGGCTTTTTTCCGCGGTTAGTGGATTCAAGCTGTTCCCCTTTGCGCCCACATGTTCATGCTCTGCCAGAAAACCTGGGCGAAAGAATGAATATGTTCTAAGTTTTTCGGAATGCCGGCAGTGGAGAAAAATGTCTGGCGGAAAATCTGTGCAGTGGGGACTGCTGCACGGATTTTCTAATAAAGTCTATGGGGGAACGTTGCATGCCAGTTTTCAGGCGATTTCTAAAACCGCAAACCGTCTGAAAAATGGGTGGTACGCGGCTGGGACGCGGCTCGCGCCGCGGTTTTCTCCCTGCTATTAATTTGCACAGGGGCAAACCCACGGCGCAAGCCGCGCCCCAAACCACGCCCCTCCCGCACCGAGGCCACGCCCACCGCCCACGCCGCAAAACCGCGTCGGGAGACGCAAGTTTGCGGCGCGGCACGACGAGGTTCTGGCCACGGGAACCACGGCGAGAGCCGCGGCCAAAACCGTTGTGTGAACAAGGCCTAAGTGTTCTGAGTTCAGTAACAAAGAAGTCCAGCTCTGAATCTCAGTCCAGAGACAGTTATTAACCTCGAACTAGGTTAAGAAGGAAGGTCAGCACTTGAATGCTAAAGAGAAGGACTGTCAGCACATGGGTTGAAGCCCAGGAAGGATGGAAGTACATGAGTGGTAAGTACACAATTCTACTCGCTCTTCAAAGTGTGTTAAGTCCTAGTACCTCAACCCACTACCCCACAGAAAGTTCTGAATTGCAGAGTATTATCTACTAATCTGGAGGCTGTATGTACCAGGCCCATCCTTGCTACAAGCTCTTGTGAAAGTTAAACTGTAATGCATAACGTCAAAATGGCTAATAGAGTCACAAGTGGAGCTGCACCCCGCACGTCGTGCCACAGTCACACTCGTGTTGCCTCTTCTATGTCGCTGCTAGGAACGAGTGGCACCGTGACCTGCACGTTGGGCTGCGGGTGCACTCTTGCTCCGGCTTCATACTCACCTCTCTGCGCTCTTGCTTCTGTGTATTTTTTATAGCTGGCTCTCAAAGGCGCACGCGCACCGGCTTGGTGACATTTAAAAGGGTCAGCATCCCAGTAATTGGATTATTGCCGGGTGCTGACCCTACATACTTTCCTGCTTTGCCGGATCTATAGTGCCCTTTGGTTTAAGAAAAAACGTTCCTAGTGTTCTTTTATCTGTTGGGTATCTGACCCTTTGCCTGTGTCCACTGACCAAGTTTGTCTGCCGCCTGTCCTGACCTGTCTTCCTGTCCTCGATCACGAGTTTGCCTGACAATTCTGTACCTCAATGCACGCCGCTTGCCACCGCAAGCAAGTCACCGCAAGCAACCTGGTAGTCTCCCACCGCAGCAAGCCCAATCTGCCTTATGATGGGCTCTGGTAAAAATCGGGAGGCTCCTTAGACTTCGCTCTCTGGCGTGGCTTTGACCACTGCAAGGTCTAGAGGATCCACACTCTTTACCCAGTCATTACATACAGGGTTACCTTTTGTTGCCTGTCATTTCTTCCCTCACACCTCAGACACCCTAGTTTAACACCATCAGGGCAGTGCGGCTACCATCACTAAGAGTGTGTCCTAGGGGAACTAAGGAGGAACAATATAATCTCCTACACCTGCAGAACCTCTCCACCAACTTGTACTGTGTCTTGATCTCATTGGTGCACAAGAGGTTTGGATGAAGGCCAACGTGAACATAACTACCACTCCCATCCTCTCCGCTGCGCCTCTGGCTCACCACACTCACCTTCCTATGAAGTACAATTCTTTATAGCCATCATGATGTAATACTGATATCAGCCATTGATTTCTGTGCAGGTTAGGCAAATATAATACAACCATTTAATGTTTATCATGGATCTTGCATTGTGTACACTCACCGGCCACTTTATTAGGTACACCATGCTAGTAACGGGTTGGACCCGCTTTTGCCTTCAGAACTGCCTCAATTCTTCGTGGCATAGATTCCACAAGGTGTTGCAACGATGCTCAATTGGTACCAAGGGGCCCAAAGAGTGCCAAGAAAATATCCCCCACACCATGACACCACCACCACCAGCCTGAACCGTTGATACAAGGCAGGATGGATCCATGCTTTCATGTTGTTGACGCCAAATTCTGACCCTACCATCCGAATGTCGCAGCAGAAATCGAGACTCATCAGACCAGCAACGTTTTCCAATCTTCTACTGTCCAATTTCGATGAGCTTGGGCAAATTGGAGCCTCAGTTTCCTGTTCTTAGCTGAAAGGAGTGGCACCCGGTGTGGTCTTCTGCTGCTGTAGCCCATCTGCCTCAAAGTTCGCCGTACTGTGCGTTCAGAGATGCTCTTCTGCGTACCTTGGTTGTAACGGGTGGCTATTTGAGTCACTGTTGCCTTTCTATCAGCTCGAACCAGTCTGCCCATTCTCCTTTGACCTCTGGCATCAACAAGGCATTTCCGCCCACAGGACTGCCGCACACTGGATGTTTTTTCTTTTTCGGACCATTCTCTGTAAACCCTAGAGATGGTTGTGCGTGAAAATCCCAGGAGATCAGCAGTTTCTGAAATACTCAGACCAGCCCTTCTGGCACCAACAACCATGCCACGTTCAAAGGCACTCAAATCACCTTTCTTCCCCATACTGATGCTCGGTTTGAACTGCAGGAGATTGTCTTGACCATGTCTACATGCCTAAATGCACTGAGTTGCCGCCATGTGATTGGCTGATTAGAAATTAAGTGTTAACGAGCAGTTGGACAGGTGTAACTAATAAAGTGGCCGGTGAGTGTATATATGGGCTCATTATGGCTTTATATTCTTTTTGATATATCAACATTTATCAATTATTTGTATTTATTATGATTCTGTTCTCTTTTTTATATAAACATGTATATCTAGTTCATCTCTAACACAACCCCAGTATAGAGGTTGTTCTGTTCTGTCATGAACCTATCATTATTTGGTAGGGGAAACATCTTGGAATATTTGTACTTTTATGATATGTTTAAAGAGAACCTGTCACATAGGTTGTGCCCCCCTTGCTGAGGACAGCAAAAGCTAGTATCAGACCTGCTGTTTCCAGCACTGTGTCCCTTATTCTGTAAGATGCAGCAGTTTTAGAGCTTTTAATGCTCAAATCTTATTCATGAGCAGGTGTTAGCCCCGCCCAACAAAGGCTAGACCCGCCCACTGACAGTTATTCACATGTTTCTACCTATTCAAAGTAATAGGTTTATCAGTTGAAGTGGGCGGGGCTAGCCTCAGGTGGGCGGGGTATGAAAAATACTGACTCTTTTCATGACTCTTTTCTGGCTGAAAACGGCAGATTTGAGCATAAGGCCTCGTTCACACGGCTTATTCTGGGACGGATTGCAGCCGTACTGCGCGCTGTATTTGTGCTGCAGTACAGCTGCAATCCGTCCCAGTCATTACGGTAATCCACAGTTCTCATAGAGAACTATGGATTCCGTCTCTTCTCCCTGCTCTGCGAATCCACCGTGGGCGGGGGGTGGGGGAGGATTGACATGCAAATTATTTACGGCGTGAATAATGAGTGGCTATGGGGCCGGCGAGCTGCCGGCCCCCTGCCCCGCCCCCGCTGCACGGCTGCCGGCGTAATTGCGGGGCGAAATCCGTCCATGCAATTACGTCGGCAATAAGCCGTGTGAACCTTGCCTTAAACACTCGAAAACTTCAGCATCTTACAGAATAAGGGGCACAGCGCTGGAAACAGCAGCATCTTACAGAATAAGGGACACAGCGCTGGAAACAGCAGGTCTGACACTAGCTTGTGCTGCCCTCAGCCAGGGGGGCATAATCTATGTGACAGGTTCTCTTTAACAAGATGTTGCCTACACTTTGATGCTGGAATAGTACCTTTGGTTGGATCTTCATTACACGTTGTGGGTTTAACAATCTATGCTCTGTTATGTACTATTTATATGATATTTTGGAATTATTTTATGGTGGGATCTGGATCTCTGTTTTGGATTACTTGTATTATTGTCATATTGGGCAAAATGCATGAAATTTTGTGTGTGAACGCCAAATTTCATGCGCATAATAATGGCATAGAATGCACCAGATTTATGATCCCGCTCTACTGCAGGTCATAAATCAGGTGCATTCTAGCGCCAGGACAACATTTCTGGCTCAGGTAAACCACTTTGAAAGTGCTCTACCTGTTCCAGCAGTGATGCGCCTAAGAATGCCGTAGCGAAGCTATAAATTTATAGCTTCGTACGGTTCTAGTGCGCTCCGCCTCCGAGATCGGGTGCATTACAAAGTGCCGCAGGCCCTGTGTAATGCACCCAGGAGTGGCGTGAGGGAGATTTAAAAAAATGAATGAATGGGGCTGCACCTGATATTGGGCTGAAAAGACGCCAGATATCTGGCACAGCCCCGTTCATATGTGTTGCCCATTATATCTGATTTTGTTTGCTAAAATTACAACAACTGTTCATTGGATTTACATATCTCCCTAATGTCAAGGATTTTTTAGGGACAGGACAGGGTGAAGTTCCTGTTGGTGTCACTTTTATCGAAGGCAAGATGAGATTCTTTCTCCCTGTTTGGGTTTTTGTAAGGAAAGGTTAGGGATACTTATTTGCTCTGTTTTTATTTTGCTGATTAAAAGTTATGTTTAAATATTGATTTACTAAGTTACACTTTTTTCTGTAGTCTTTAATTTTTCTAGTATTTGGTGGCCGAATTTTGTAACAACCCTTCCACGTGTTATTTAGGGGCCGTTGGTTTTGGGATATTTTTCCTAATTTAAATATATTTTCATTTTGCTATATCCATCAGTTGAAGAAAATTAGGTGTAAATGATTTGAATGCTTAGAATGGGTTCACACACAACAGCAGGAACATGGGGAGGAGACCACACCCGCATGTTGAAGCCAAGGGCCTCAAAAATGTACTGGAAAAACGTCAATATCATCAGCAAACTTGGTTTTGTTTGCATGTTGTAGCCACAGTGTTTGAACCCAGACTAAGAGACTATCTGGAAGGAACCTATTTTATTTACACCACAGACATTTAGGGCGACATATATGATTGCGGCTGCACCATTTTGTTGGTGTATCTTGTGCCAGAAAACTGTGTAGCCTTGTTTAATAGATGCATGAACAGTCGTAGGGCACAACGTGGGCCAGGCATGGCATTTTTGAATGGGGCAAAGATATGCTGTGCTATGCTATGCAAGACATAGCACCCGCCAGATCTATGGACCCACATAGGGCAGGTTCAGACATACTATAAGGTAATGCGCAGCACACCAGTATAGTTGATTTACAGATATATTTATTATACTCTCAATCAAGTGGATCATGCGAGTACAAATTGTGGGTTAAAAAAAAATAAATCGAACAACAAATTACTGCATAAGTACAAGGAGAAACAAATGTCATGAATATTGACTTAGGATGTCAGGTATCGACATCTCGGCTTAGGCCTTTGTCAAGTGACATCAATAGTATAGTATGGGCAATATAAGGCATACATGCCAACTCTCCCGTTTTTGGCGGGGGGGTCCCGCTATTTGGGGTCCCCTCCCGCCCTCCCGGGGGAGTTGGCATTCCTCCGCCGCCTGCAGGCGGCGGGGGTCCTTTAAATTACCGCGGCGCAAGAGTAGCGCTGGTGCGCTACTCTTGCCCCGCGGGACCGCTCCTACAGGCGGGTGCAGCGGCCGCAGCGGCCGCTCACCCGCCCGCGGTCTCACTGTGCGGGGAGAGGCAGGAGGGATCGCTCCCTCCTCCCTCCTCTCCCTGTATGTACGGCGCCGGTGTGTGCGCCGTACATACAGGTCAATGGCGCAGGGGGAAGTGACGCGCGGCTGCAGGGGAGTGAAGCGCGGCAGCTCTCACTTCCCCTGCGCCGCTGAAGAGATCGGTCGGGAGCGGCCGCGCTGCAGGAGCCTGGTAAGGTAAGTGGTTTATTATTATTTAATTTTTATTAGCTTTAGGGGGCTCTACCTGGCTAACAGAGAGGGCAACTACCTGGCAACAGAGGGGGCACTACCTGGCAACAGAGGGGCACTACCTGGCAACAGAGGGGGCACTACCTGGCAACAATGGGGGCACTACCTGGCTAACAGATGGGGGCACTACCTGGCTAACAGAGGGGGCACTACCTGGCTAACAGGGGGCACTACCTGGCTCACAGAGGGGGCACTACCTGGCTAACAGATGGGGGCACTACCTGGCTAACAGATGGGGGCACTACCTGGCTAACAGATAGGGCACTACCTGGCTAACATATGGGGGCACTACCTGGCAAACAGATGGGGACATCTACTGGCAAACAATGGGGGCACCTACTGGCTAACAATGGGGGAACTACCTGGCTAACAATGGGGGGCACTACCTGGCTAACAAAGGGGGGCATCTACCTGGCTACAAATTTGGCTCTACCTGGCTACAGAGGGGGCATCTACCTGGCTACAGAGGGGCATCTACCGGCCTGTAAGGGGCAGTACCTGGTTATGGGGGGCTACTACCTGGCTATAAGGGCATCTACCTGGCTTTCTTCCAAAGCCGTTATGCAGTTAGGTGGAGTGGGGTGTGGCTTTTTGAAGGGGCGTGGCATACCAACAAGATGGGCGTGTCCATGCAAATTTTTGCCGCGGCGCGCTATGCGCGCCGCCCACTAAATTCTCCTGCTTTTTCATTTTCGAAAGTTGCCAACTATGATATAAGGAGATCTGCAAATAGTGTGTGCTGGCTCTGTGGGGTAACTGAGGTATTAATAAGCACAGGCAGTCTCACAGCAGGCCCAGGGAAAAGGCCACAGGGCTATAGTAAGTGTATGTTCACATGGTGTATTGCGGCGCGTATTGTACGCGCTGCAATACACCCGGTGTTTTGGAGCGATGCACTGATCGCACATCTTTCCAAAGCATTAAAAAGGCTTATGTGCCATTGAAAAAAGTAGTGGTAACCATGGGCAAAAAAGTGAGTTTTAGACCTAAACAGGTTCATACATGTGGCCCTCAATGTCTAAAATTCATTTTGTTGCCCATAGCAGCCAATCAGAGCGCCCCTTTAATTTCATATAGTGCTCTGGAAAAATTAAAGGGCCGCTCTGATTGGTTGTTATGGGCAACAAAGTGAATTTTAGACCTAGACATTTTCATACATGTGGCCCTTTGTGTACAGAAATGTGGACTATGTTAGTGCTATATAAATAACTTAAATAGATAAATATGCAATACAAATATATAAAAGTGTAAAGTGTTGAGCTTTGGTTCAAACTCAAATTTGATCTGAATCACACTTCCTGGTCAGGCTGTGGATGGTTCTACAGCAGTGATTGGTGTCCTTGCTATTAATTGTTGCAAATGGAATCATACACCATAAAACGCAAATGTTAATATAAAGCCTTCATTTCTGTTGTTTGTATATATGCTGGAAAATAGTGACACTTTGGGTTAAATTTGTCCATTTTCACTTAGGGGTGCACTCACTTTTGTTGCCAGCAGATTAGACATTGAGGCTATGTGTAGAGTTATTTTGTGGGCACACCAAATTCCCAGTGTTATACAAGCTGTACACTGACTACTTTACATTGTATGAATGTGTCATATCTTCAGATATAATAAAATATCCTCACTATAAAAATCTCGCACTATTAAAAATACAAGTAAGAATTGTAATGATAGGGGTCCCCTGCTTCTGCTCTCGCGGTATACTGTATAATGCAAAGCTCGGAGCTCCGTTATGACTGCACAGCTTTATTCACATACGTTTTATGGCTTAGTGTGGGACCGGTATAACCATTGCCAAAAGCAGAATCAGGTCCCATTAGGGGAAAATAGGAAAACTTTTTTCTCTTATTCCCCTGACGGGATCTGATTCTGTTTCTCTCACACAGTTCTGTAATTCAGAAGTAAGAGTAAAGCCAAATGAACAGTTAGGAAAAGTACTAAAAAATGAAAACAATATGTTTTATAGAAGGTGCAGAGGGGGCACACACCCACCTATAAATTAGAGGGGTACAAAGGTGGGAACACTTTTAATATGAACAAGTTTCCCATAAAAATAAACAAGATTCTGTAAGTATGTGCGTATTTAAAAATGTATTTATTGTCTGAAAATGATAAATTAACTAGTGACAAGTGAACATCTGGCTTTGGTTAAAGTCAATATTTCCCATGGTGTACTAGGCTTAGAAACTGCTCCCCCTCATGGCCTGGAGGACTGGGGATCAGAACTCTTTCTCATGTTTTGCTCCACCGTTTGATTCATGAACGTTTGCTAATAAATGTCA
The DNA here is from genome assembly GCA_025379985.1 of Phyllomedusa bahiana. Lineage (NCBI taxonomy): Eukaryota > Metazoa > Chordata > Amphibia > Anura > Hylidae > Phyllomedusa > Phyllomedusa bahiana. The sequence goes on along the minus strand of JAODAL010028055.1, from coordinate 11,854 downwards.
GTGGCGATACAATGCATGATGCTTTAATCAGACAGCGGACTAGAGTCACCCGCACCGGGCCGGTGAAAGCTCCGGTTCTGCAGACGGTGATCCATGCTGAGTTAATAAGCAAACATTGCAAAATCCCAGTGCTAACCACAAAAGTCCAGGAGGAACTGTTTTCCCATAAATTTTGCTCCTAAAAAGAATAGTATTGAATGATTTCACAACGAGGCATATAGCCAACGAGACGAGATCCAAAAAATCACCTAAAACAACAAGACAGTGTGAAGGTCCCTTTGAGGAATCTAGTTTTACTTGTCATACTTTTCAACAGAAATCAAGCCAGAAAATTTCTTTGCTTGAAACAAAACAGCCAGATTTATTTATCCGGGTAATTATATGTATATTAGCTATAAAGATCTTTGCCTTAATATGATGGATGGAAAAGAGAAAGACCGTTACCCCTGGTGCTCTAACCAGCCCTTCTGTATCCTCCGACCTGTAGAGGAGCCAATATCTGGCCTAAAGGTGTTAATTCAACAGCCTACGGTCTTATAGGGATTATTGATCCTTACATAAATCATCATAGTGAAGAATAGTTAGGAACTAAGGGCCACATGTATGAAAACTGTTTAGGTCTAAAACTCACTCTTTTGCCCATAGTAACCTATGGGCAGAAAAGTGAGTTTTAGACCTAAACAGGTTCATATTAGTGGCCCTAAGTGAGGCCCAGCTGATCATACTGCTTCAAGGGATATCCATTTCTAACATATGGCATCTAAAGAGCTAAAGGGAATGTATCACCATTGGGTTTTTTATTAGTTAAAGGGAATCTATCACAAATAGTTTTTTTGCTATTTAAAACAGGACCCTGATCCATATTCTTTTCTTCCTTGCTATTTTTATTTTCTGATTGTGGATTTCTCAATTCTGTTATCTGTAAATGATTATGAGGGTGGCCATCTTGTCTGAGCTGCTTGTAACAGCATTTAGAGAGATGCTTTACAGCAGCTTCATGGACATAGGAGCCTGTGAACAGGAGCAGTCCCATTGACATCTATAGGAGAGTTTTCTAGGCTCTGTGACCTGGGAAGAAATCAGTGTGCAGGGAAGGGAGAGGGGGAGCAGTGACATCTCCTATTAAAAGTGGTGGATCCTGTGTTATCTATACACATTGGTGTCACCTTTAAAGGGAATGTCTCATCAAAAAATGAGTCATAGTTTAAGTCTAGAGATGGGCAAATTGAATCTAACGAAGTGGACTTCGTTTAGAATTTCAGGAAAACTTCGGTTCTGAACGAAGTCGAACTTTGGGGTATTTCGGGTGAACGAAGTGTGCTTTTGATTGATAAAATGGCTGCGAGCACATGGCGTTACATGGGGCAAAGAACTCTGGGAGGAAGAAGGGCATAGCCTGCATGACATGTGCAGAGATGAAGCCAATCAGAGACCGGCGGGATTCTGTGACGTCACCGCACTATATAGGTCCGGGCGCGACGCTGGGAGCTCATACCCCTTTCACTGTACTGATCAGGGAAGGTGCTGCCGCGGCTGATTGTTACTAAAGAACTGATTTTTATACAGCGATTTCTGTGGGGTGTCTCAGCTTGTCTCAGAGACTGCTTCTCTTAATGTTCTTTTTCTGATTTTTTTTGGGGTATTGGATCTGAAATCCAGTGTGCGTCCACTGCCGCTGCATATACATTTTAATGCTATCTGCTCACAGCACATTGAATATCCAAGGGGGATCTAAGCGAGTTCCTGTTGTATTCATTTAAAGAAACAGCGTTTTTACAATACAAATACCACTTCATTTTTGGCTGCTCAATTCTTTGGCGCAATTACATCCAGGGGTTAATTAAGCGTTGTTTTTCAGCTGTGGTGACTCCAAGAAACCGTCATTTTCACCGCCAAAATATATACATTTTTCCTGTAGCCTAATTCACAAGCAAAGGTTAATTACAATTTTATCTCTTGCTGTGTGGCGTAAAAAACACCGCATTGTAACACGCTACAAAGATAGTAGTTTGTGGTGGCTCAATTCTTTGGTGCAATTGACATCCAGGGGTTAATTAAGCGTTGTTATTCAGCTATGGTGACTCCAAGAAACCATCTTTTTCACCGCCAAAATATATACATTCTTCCTGTAGCCTAATTCACAAGCAAAGGTTAATTACAATTTTATCTCTTGTTGTGTGGCGTAAAAAACACCGCATTGTAACACGCTACAAAGCTAGTAGTTTGTGGTGGCTCAATTCTTTGGCGCAATTTACATCCAGGGGTTAATTAAGCGTTGTTTTTCAGCTGTGGTGACTCCAAGAAACCGTCATTTTCACCGCCAAAATATATACATTTTTCCTGTAGCCTAATTCACAAGCAAAGGTTAATTACAATTTTATCTCTTGTTGTGTGGCGTAAAAAACACCGCATTGTAACACGCTACAAACTAATTTGTGGGGCTCAATTTTTGCGCAATTTACATCCAGGGTTAATTAAGCGTTTTTTTCACTCTGGGACTCCAAGAAACCGCTTTTCACCCCCAAAAAATATATACATTTTCCCCGTACCCTAATTCACAACAAAGGTTAATTACAATTTTATCTCTTTTTTGTGTGGCGTAAAAAACACCGCATTGTAACACGCAAAAGCTAGTATTTTTGGGGGCTAAATTTCTTTGGCGCAATAAAAGGTTTTTTCTGCAGTTGCACTCATAAAAGAAATTTTTTTTTCCACCCCCAAGAAAAATTTGTAGATAATTCATACCAAGGGTTTTTGTGCTTTTATATTCGAAAAATACCGAGTTTTTTAACGGAAAATAAAAGTAAATTTTTCCGGGGCCATTTTTGGGCGAAATTTATACCAAGGGTTACCCAAAAGTTGTTACTGGGTTCTTTTTGGTGTCAAATACAGGGTGTATATTTAAAATTAAAATACTTCATAAAACAGTGTCTGTACATTTAAAAAACAGTATGTCAGACAGAGAGGGGCGGTTTGACCTCGAGGGCAGGGCACAACATTCCGGAACAGTCCAGGTCGCAGCACACAAGGGGGACGCGCAGCGGGGGTCACTCAGTGGGCCAGAAACTGCCGCTGTCCACTAGGGCCTTGTTTTCAAAACCCAAAAGGGTTCTTGATTGGTTGACAGGTCATCCCCTTCCTCCCAGATGACATCGAAAAACCCCAGCCAAGATCGGGGGGAACGTCAGACAAACCCTATTGGGCATGGCCCGGGAAGGGTTCAGCGGCCCTACCTGTCCTAAACCCCCCTCGTCCCTCCGGTTCCCCGCCAAACTACTAGTGGTCTGGGCTCAGCGCCACAAATACGAGTGAACAATTTGAGGGGGGCAGTCACGCTACTTGCACGAAGAAATGGGGCCCAAATATCCCCTGTTTGCAGTGGGCGGCAAAGTAAGATTTGGAGGGCAAGGGAGGTATGTGGTGAGGGGTCAGCCCTGCATACCAAAGACTGGTGAGGGGGACGCGGACAATGAAACAAAAATAAATGATGATTAGCCGACCGCACTTGGGAGCCGGGTGAGGAAAGGGTTTTCCCATCGCAGGAGAAGGGGGCTCAGTTGCCTCAGGCAGCGCCAGCCAGCAAGGGGGTCGGTGGCCGGGTCAGCAGGATACACAATATGAGCGGGACCCAAAGCGGCCAGGGGGAAAAAAAACCCGCTTCGCGGTCCAAGAAAGTAGCGCACAGGGCTCAGCGAGGCAGGGCGGCAAGTCCACTCATCGAGCTTGGCGGTAAAATCCATACTCGGCGGGTGGCAGTTCTTTGCTAAGACCCGGAGGCCGAATTGGGTATAGTAGAATCTAAAAGCAAAAGTAAAGCGTGGCCGGAAGCGGGGTTGGCCCACGGCCCGCGTCAACACATGCACGCACCATCCGGGGGCCCGGGGGAAAAAAGGGGCTCAGATGGGTGGTCCATCCTGCCCCGCCAGCAGCAGCAGTGCCCATGGCAGCGCCATTTCGCCAGTTAAGGCTCCCCCACCTCTCAGAAGGGAGTTTTTCTCTTTGAATCATTTCCCGCCCAGATGCTCCGCCCTCGCATCATGGCCCCACATCGTTCAGCGAGGCATTCCCAAAGACAACAGAAATCGCCAACCTCTAAGGTGCAAACTGACCGACCCTTCAAGTTGTTGGGCTGCACCCCCCCTTTCCAAAGGAGGACTCTGCATCGTTCAAGAAAAGGGGCTTGTGCCGGCCGGAGGGGAAGTTCCAACCCGTTTTTTTCTTTTCCAAAAAGGGCAGTACCACACTTCAAAATTGTGAACAAAAGGTGGGCCCCCCCTTGAGTTTACGGTTTTGTTCCAAAGTCCCGGGCGGGCCGGACGCGGAGCATAAACGGTCAGGGCCATACATGTCCTTCACCCAGAATTTTTCTGCTTGTTTTCTGTTGAAAAGTATGACAATAAAACTTTTTCCTAAAAGGGCCCCTTCACACTGTCTTGTTGTTTTTAGGTGTTTTTTTGGATCTCGTCTCGTCTTCCGGCCCAGGCACCCAACAACTTGGCAGGGAAACGCCGCTTTCTCCCCCACGTTGTCAAACTGCGGCCCCTGCGCCAATTCCGCCTCCTCCTCCTCCACCACCACCACCATCCCCACCTCCCCAATACGCCCCCATCAAAAACCACAGTGCGGGGGCACAGCGGGTAAACGCAGTTTACCCCTGGCTTGCCTCGGCGAACGAAGTCACACGGGGAGGAACTGCTCCACGTCATACAGCAAGAAATCGAGTGGGGCTTTCCCCGGGCCCCAAACTGCAAAGGGAACCCATGGTGACGGACAATGGGGGGAACAGGGTGTCCCGCTGCACCGAGGGGGGAAAGGGCCATGCCCCTGAAATGGCACGTGTTCAATCTGGGTAAAAGGGTTCCGAAGTTTTCCCCCGATCTTCGAAATTCAAAAAACCCCGGGGAAACGTGCTGCACTTCTCCCCTTCCTAAAAGCCAGGAACACCTCCCCCGATTGCAGCGGGGAAACGGGCCCCCCCCAACAACTTGATTGCGATGTTTTTCCCCCCGTTGGGAACCAGCCTGCACATGTTGGACCGACTGTATAACAGAGAAAGGCCCTTAACGATTTTTTTTTGATCCAGGCGGGAAGGAGTACCCCCTGGTAACTTTGATGCAGCCATGGCAGCTCATGCTGACACCGCCGTTTGTTGAGGCATTCAGGGGCCACGTTATTTTCTCACCCGGGGCTACGGGAGAATAAAGTCATTCCCCCTGCTTCATGTCCTGGAACAGATGCGAAAAATCTGTTGGGCAGGGGGCTAGACGTGGGGGGACTTTCATTCTGGCCACTTATCCCCTGGGGACGAAAGGGGGGGGAGGAGGAATTGGGCAGAAACATTGCCTGGTGAAATGATGGATTTCTACTCAGGTGACAAAAGAGGGGGAGCAGGGAGCAGGAGGGGGTGATGGGGAAAATGCAGAGAACCCCAAGCACCGGGGCAGTTAAAAATGGAGATGGGGGCAGGGGGCCCCTCGGAGTCACTTGTGCAGTTGGCCCCAGCAGTGATTTGCCTGGCTATACAGCCGAAAGTCAGCATCCGGGAGAGGGATGACTTGGTCTCCACCCCATTGGGCCCTCGCTACCGGTCCAAAAAGGGAAACCTTTTTCCCATTATTAGAGGGAGGACAAACCAAATACTTTTGGGGAAAACCTCCGTATCAGTTGGCCGCTGCCCATTGCGGGATCGTCCCCTCCTCTGACAGGTCTGACGGGGTTCTTCAGCGCTACGTCTATGCCGCGGGGTGCCGGGGGAAGGTGGGGGTCGGAGCGTACCACTCCTTCGCAGCAACTAAAACGGAGTCATGATAGCAGCTTCCTTTACCCGCCTATGGTAGGGCAGTCGCCCAGCAACAGGGCCGGAGCAGACCCTGAAACCCAAAAGGTGGGTTGGGCCCACTTGGAAAGAAAATCTGCCACCCCGTTAAAAACCGCTGGGCTACTGGGCAGCCAAACGGATGGTGGCCGCAACTTGCGAGTTTGCAAAAGGAGAAATGTCCCCCGCCCTAGTTGGGATCAAAAAGGGGGTTTTTATGCGGCGGGGGCCACGTTTTCCCAAAGGGCCGCTTGTCCCAAAGGGAAAGTGGAACGACTGACCTTTGTCAAGATGAATCAGGGTGGATCGGCCAGGATTTCCACACACCAATGCCTTAGGCGTCAGACTACATCAGCCATGACGCCTCACCCAAAATGTGAAAAAGAGTCTGGGTTTAAACTACCTGCCTCACACTATTTTGAGCCGCCACCCTCTGTGCCACACATCTGTGCCAGTTGCCCACTGCCACCAAAACCCTCTTTTCCAGGGGCTGGGATTGCCAAACCCCCCTCCACACCAGTCTTTTTGCCCCTGTCTACCTATGCTGCTGCTGGGCTGCTGCCGGGCCCCCACATGTGTCATTGTGCCATGTCCCCGACCTCATGCGTTTTCCTGCGCCCTACCTCCACTCTCTGTCATTGTGCCACTCTGTGGCCTACTCCCGTTTTTCCCCCTCCGAATGTGTTGTGCCACTGCGCCTCAGCGTTGCGGGCTGTGCCGTGACCTCCCACTGGTCATTGTCCCACTCTGTGCCTACTCCTTTTTTTTTCCACCTCCAGAATTCTGGTCCTGTCTGACCCCAGCTGCGCCGCGCACCTCCACTCCTTCATTTTGCCACCAGTGCCTACTACTGTTTGCCACCTCCAGAATGTCATTGTGCCACGTTGACCTCAGCTGCTCCCCCCACCCTCCACTCCTGTCTTGTGCCACTCATGGCCTACTACTTTTTGCCACCTCCAGAAAGTCATAGTGCCACTGTCTGACCTAGTGCTGCTGCTGTAACCTACCACTGTGTCATTTTGCCACCTCTGACCCCTGCGCCGTGGCTGTGCCTGACCTACACCGTGTCAGGCCCCTGTCTGACCCATGCTGCTGCGGGCTCTGCTGTGACCTACCACTCTGTCTTGTGCCACTGTCGACCTCATGCGCTGCGCCGGGCCCACACTGTTTTTGTCCACTTGGCCTATTCCTTTTTTGCCACCTCCCAAGTCTTTTCCCGTCGACCAGCTGCTGTGGCTCCCGCCGTCACCTCCACACTCTGTCACTAAGTTGCCATCAGCTCCAGCTTGTTTTTTTTTTCCCGCTTTCTCTGGGATGACTTTTTAGGGAACATTTCCCCCTTTAGTTTTTTTGGGCGTTTTTTTCCCCTTTAAATGCCCGGGAATTTTTAAGTGAACGATTTAAGAGCGGCGGCATCATTTATGTTTAAAATAAAAAAAAACATTGTATGGACCAAACCAAGCTCCCTCTACATATTTAAGCATGGCACAACGTTCACAGCACCTGCAGCTCTTTCAGCCTGGAAATAGCGTTTTTTAAAAATGATTTGCCCGAATAATTCGGAACAAGATTTTTTTCCCAGAAATTTGGCAAGTGAACGAAAAAATTTCGGTTAATTTTCCCCCCCATTTAAGTCCCATTTTTATGTTAAACACATTTTTTAAAGAATTTTTGTTTTTTTTTATTTTTCACATCACTTTCAATGTTTTTTAATAATTCTTAAGTCCTGCAGTTTTCACTTTGGCCACTAGGCCTTGTTTGCACTGCTTTAACAGCAGTCACAGAGATGCTTTAAAGTAGCTTCATGCACATAGGAGACTTAAGACTGACTCAGTCCCATTGAATTCTATAGGACAGTGTTGTGGGCATGCTCTGTGACCTGGGAAGAAATCACTGTGCATGGAGGTGAAAGGGTGAACTGTGACTGGTGGATCCTGTGTTACCTATTCACACTGGTGTCTCCTTTCAGTTTGACCCTGCTTGTACTGATAGTGAGCAGACTACTGAGAATCTTTCCGTACAGAACAGGAAGTGTCAGACAACAATCAGGCTTAGTGGCAAAGGGAAAACTCCAGGACTTAAGAATTATTTAAAAAAATATTGAAAGTGATATGGAAAATTAAAAAAAAAAAATAACCAAAAATTACTAAAAAATGTGTTTTACATAAAAATGTGAGTTAAACAATAAGTCATTTTTGATGACACATTCTATTTGAGTGTAACCCTGTCTGTGTTGAGGAGACTGATGAAAGATTTTCTTTATGGAACAGAAAGTGTTAAACTACTATTGGGCACAGTGACCAAAGTGAAAATTGCAGGATTTTAGAACTCTTTATAAATACTGAAAATTAAAAAAAAAAAAAAAAAAATTCTTCAAATGTGTTTAACATAAAAACATGAGAAACTATAGGTCATTTTCTGATGATACATTCCCTTTGAAGCCAAATGCTGAGATTTATGAAGCAAAATGCTACAGTGTTTGGCTAAATGGAGTTATAAAATGAGGCAGGTTTATTAACCTCCAATGACATACTATTACGTCGAGGAAGCATTAGGGATGTATGGAACAGAATTAGGGTGCTTTCACATGGCACGTTTTTGATGTGTTTTTTGACGTGTTTTTGATGTGGTTTTTTTACACGTTTTTTGTGCAGGTAGGCATAGCAATTAATGCTGTACATTGCCACACAAAAAATTTATTAAAAAATGCGTCAGAAAACACGTCAAAAAAGCATTATGTAAAAGCACCCTTAGGAGCTCAGTCCACTCCATCCCTGGCTGGCGTTGGCTGTAACTTACAGCTGAAATATGCTATCAGTGGGCAGAATCAGAGAGAACTTTGATCCCAGCAAATTAACCTCTTAGATGCCGCACTCATTGCATCTAAACCGTTACAAAGGGATTCTGCATTTCCTTGGAATCTACCCAAGGGTTTTGGGGAGGTTATAATTAGAGGGTTTAATAGCGCTAAACCCCGATGCACAGGGTCTTGTTGAAAAAAAAATTATGAAAACTATTTTATTCTGTAGTTACAAAAGAAAACACATTCAAGACGAGTCTCGAAAACATCAAAAGTACAACAAAAAATGGGTCAATTTCCGCGTCATCAAAAATATGTGAACAACAGTGTTATCATTATACAAAATAAATGTTAAGTTGTTATAATAAAATCATTGCGGTTATCATTACAATATTTCATGACTTATCAAGCAAAACAATTCAGCAAATGCCTTACATTAAAATATATAAAAAAATACATACACTGTACCCAAGTATGAATTTGCATAAAAGCATATTCATCCAAACCAGTATTTCTAATAGACCGATATGAAGATGAGAGTATCAGCATAGTATTATTTGCTGTTCTTTTGATGCTTTTAAGAACTGAGGTCACATACCATTACAGATAATGTGTTTTTTTAGCTACTAAATAAAATAGTTTTAATTACTGTTGCATCAAAAACTTCTATTCTTAGTTATCATATAAAATATAACATAAATAAATAAAAAAAAACATAATGATAATACATTTTATAAATAAGAATTGGCATGATTGGTATCACCACGTCTGCAAAAGACTAAACTAATACAGAACCCTTTTTAAAAAAATTTTCCTTTAAAAAAAAACACTTTAAAAATTTTTGGGCCCATATTCCCGCTCAAAGGCTGGATTAGAAAAAACCCCAGTAACCCAGCCATCTCTGAACCCTATTGCAACATGGGAAAATTGCAGCTTTTTCTGATTCAGCTCACACACCCCAGGGTTTGGGAAACCAATTAGATTTGTAAAAAAAACGCACTTTAAATTAAATTTCCTGTTCACACTTTTTTGCTAAAAAAAAGCCCAATTTGGTAAGCAGGGGGAATTGCACAAATGAAAAAATTCCAAAAAAACCCCCCCACTCACATACTCTCAAGCTGAGGGGGGCTGTTTGGGGTTAATAAAAATTTCCCTTTAAAAAAAGGGAACAAAAAGGGTTCATAAAACCCCCCCAATATTTGTGGGGGCACCTGCTGGCTTTACAACCATTTGTGCGCTCATAATATTGATTTAAGGGGGGCTGCCCAAAAGGGCCCACTTTCTGGGATTTCCAAAACAAAAAAAATGTACCCCTTAATTCCCAGCATTCTTGGGCAAAAAAGGGATTTTCCTACGGGAAAAAAATTTTAAATATGGGGTTTTTAGTTTGGTACAGGAGCCCCCGGTACGCAAGTTTTGCAAAAAAAACCCCCCCAAAAGGGGTCCTCATGTCTTAAAGATTTTTCCAACACAAAAAATTAAAAAGAAAAAAACTAAAATTTTTTTGTGTTTTTTGAAAATATTTTTCCTGCAAAAGGTAAAAGCTGAACGGGGAAAAAAAAAACCGGGAATTTGGCCAGTTTTGATCTTCCCCCCTTTGGAAAGAATTAAAATTAATACCGAGCCCTGCCCAAAAACCCCCAATTTTGAGCATCTCTGGAGAGACTTAAAAAGGGCTGCCCACCCCCCAATTCACCATCCACCTGGGGGAACCCTGGAGAGGATCTGCAAGGAAGAATGGCAGGGGAAACCCCAAAAACCACTGTAAAAAACTTTTTGGGCTTTCTTTCCCCAAAAAGAAGACTTATGGCTTTTTTACTAGCTCAAAAGGGGGGCTTTCTACTAAATTACTGAGAAAAGGGGTTTTGGAAATCCCTTAAAAGAAAATTTTGAAAATTTTCGGGTTTTTCTTTTTAAAAACCCCCTTTTAACCAAACCCTTGGGCCCAATCCATAGGGCCCCAGGTCTTTTTGGGGGGTTTAACGAAACCCCCGGGAAAACGAAATTTTTTCCCGCCTAAAGGATCGCGCGAACTTAAAAACAGAGTTCGCGCGATCGGGGCGGGGTGTCAGTTTGTATATTACAGGGACATCCCGAGCGTCGGCCCCGACCCCGGGACGCTCCGGGAGGGGGGGGGGGCGGAAACCCCCGAAAATTAAACGCGCAATCCGGTCAAAAAATAATTTGAGAAAACGCAGGGGGAGACGCTCCTCCTGCGTCCTTCGGGGGGGCCAGCGCACGGATCAGGCGACCCTTTGTTAAACCCTTGCCTACTTACGGGAAAACCAGGGAAAAGGCAGGGGAATCCCTTCTGGGTTGTCTGTGAGGGCACACCCCCGGCCGGCCCTTTGGGGGCCATGACCCGCATCGTGACTGACAGTTTTAAATGGAACCAGCATAGCAAAAAAAGCCACTGTTCCAAATTGAATGAGAAAACTAAAATTCCTAAATTAAAACCCCCAAGGGGGAAAAGTAAAAAAAAATTTTGAAAAATTTAAAAAAAAATTAAAAAAAAGAAAAAAAAATGTAAAACCCCAAACAGGGAAAAATAAAAAAAAAAAATACTTTCCCACCCCCCTTGCCCCCTTTGGGCACCCCGGGGGACACTGCTCTCGCTTGGTTCTTTTTCCCTACCTCTCGGCCCGCTTTTTTCGTGTCTCTTTTGGGCCGGGTTTTCTACTTTCCTCCCCTCTCCCTCTTGCCGTTGGGGCCCTAAAGGGGTCTTTTTCTTGGTCCATCCCTTTAAATCTTTTCACCCCCCCAAGGGCCAAAACCTTTCAGAAGATTTGGTTTCCAAAACCTCTCTCGCTGAGGGAACACCATTTATACCCTCCTCCCGTACCTCACCCCCTCCCCCTCCCTTACAAAAAACCAGTGACTTTTCCGCCGCTGCCCTCTGACATCATGCCCCTCTTCTCTTTTAAAAAACAAAAACCTCACCAAAACCCGAACTTCTTGTTTTTTCCCCCATCTACAAAACCAAACCCCCATCTGCTATTTCTCTCTCAGTGTTTGGCATCCCCATAACCCCCTGGGCAGCGGGCCCCCGGGTTTTCTTGGGGTTATTTTTGCCCCTGATCTGTCTTTCACCCCCACATACCCAAACCCTTTTTGCCCCGTCCTGTCATTTTGCACCTCAAAAAAAAAATTACCCCGGGAATTTTTTCCTTTTCTCATTTTGGAAAAAAATCAAAACCTCATTTTTGGGAAATTTTTTCCTTCTCGTCTTGACAAACTGT